>VOQJ01042335.1:64231-110884 GCA_015052665.1 Apistogramma diplotaenia | reverse complement strand
GGGTTGGAGATTTGGCATGTGGCGGGGAAGTGGTGCCTTTGGCCTTTCTTTGTTTTTTTTTTTTTTTTGCAATATACCTCATAATTTGGAATGTCTCTGGAAAATGGAGCCTAAGCCAAGGAGGTTGACAGTCAGAAACCACAAGCCAGAGTTAAGCCTCAGCATTTCAAAGAACCACATGCTAAACCCATGTCATGCTCAACTCTGAAGATCCAGCAGCAGCGACTGACTAAAGCCATAAGATAAACATTGCAGGGAAAACAATTAGAGGCTTTTTTAGACAATTTGTTTGATAAAAGGCACTGGTTTTCAAGCCGAGCTGCTCTCGGTTTCTTTTTGTATATGTGCCATGTTTTCTTAGTGGCAATGACGTCTCATTATCTTATATTAGGCTTATGTGCAGATGTGCTCCTGACGGACATTTTGAAATTTGCTACATCCCTGCTATCATTCCATCCGATGATGTGATTGAGTCATAACTACCTCCACTCCCCAGTAATGGCAGCAGTCTGATTGGTCAGAGGGGAGTGTAGCTTGTGCCATAACACCTGTTGTGAGTGACTCCAACAGTCTGAGAAAAGCACTTTATCCCCTGTCTCCCCAACAATCATTACAGCCAGCTTACCGGGTTATTATAGCCCAACCTTAGCACATTTACACTGACTGCCAGATATCCTTGTGGGTGTATTCTTCATCTGCTTCTTGATGTTATTTTCTTCAACATAATTCATCCCCCTGGTTGCAAAGACAACTTCTTTTTATTTAGGGCAGGTAATAATTAGAGTAGACGGGTTGTTTGATTTCCACCTTGATAACTCCTTCAGACTGTTGTCACAGAGTGTAAACACATACCCACTCTTAGTTTGGCTCTTTTTATTTGAATCATTTGTTCTTGTCGCTTTTTGAAAAGCAGGTTGTTCTCTTGTTTGTATGTGTTTGTGTGTCTGTATGACGGTGTTTCTGTGAATGTGTATTGTCTTTTGCAATGCGCGTGTATCGCTGTTCCTCTGTGGCTGTTTTTTTTAACACAAAGATGTGTGTGTCTGTGTATGTGTGCCTGTTGCATGGAGGTTAGGTTTTTTTTTTGATCTTAGTGGGGAGACGTGAGTTGCCCTGGGCTGTGAGGCTCATTAGGTTTGTACTCCTCTGAATGCGAAAGTATTTGTTAAACCACATGACAAGAATACCTTTCTGCTGCAACAGATGTGCTGTAATTAGAGAGGGCTTAAGTTGTCTTAGAGCTGTGTGGAAAGTCATCACCAGCTGATAAGTTTACAACAGTGCTCTACCCCTCCTACATATAGGCACGCACGCACACGCGTGCACACACACACACACACACACACACACACACACACACACACACACGTGCAAAGCAAATCAAACACCACACAAGTAAACGCGCTTCTATATTAAAATAATTTTTAAAAAGACAAATGAGAAGTTATTAATTAAAGTATGTGTGAATGTGGGGGTGGAGGTGGGGTATTATGTTGTATGCTTGACAGAAAGTGGTTGTGTGCTTTATTGAGACTGACTGACACATTTTCACTCATGCCAATATTAGTGTATATAGTACCTTTTCATGTTTAACCCTTTATTGCAAATTTATTTTTGTAACATAAATCACATCAGCTTTACACAGAATTAAATGCACTATATGAGTAACATTTAAACTTCATTGCTTAACAACACACACACACATGAATTAAAGTTATCACTGTAGTAAAAAAATTCTGTATTGAGGAAAAAAAGTCCCACATTAATGTATTTAGTTTTATTCAGGCACAGTGTGACTTCCTAGTATTTTATTAGGAAAGGCTTCTCATTGGCTAACAGCACAACAGACGTGGCAATATGCACTTGCCAAATGTAACTTATGAAAAAATAGGCAATTATGTTATTTATATACTAGCAATATTTACTGTAAGCCTTTTTATGGGCGAAGTGGTTTGTTAACCTAGCATTTAGGTCTTTGCCCCAGAGATAAAGAGGGCTACTGATCAAAGCTATTATCCATTCTGCAGTGAATCAGGAAGATAATGGCCTGTCTGTCAGCATGGGGCCTCCATAAAGCCATTAACACCTTTTGTTGCTCCCATCCTGTTCTCCAAACGTGCTGGGCAGTTCAAAAAGGCAAACAAGGCAATCTGTTAGCTTCGCTTCGACCCTTCATTCATCCTGATCCACGTATGTGCACTCGCACTAACGAGCAGACATGTAGCTATATAAATACAAATGATTTGTTCAAACCTGCAGTCTTGCATCCAGATCTAGCTGAAAAGTATTTGTGATGAAAAGCAAGTAAAAGCCATCTCCCGAATGCATCTGAAGAGACTGCTTAACTGCATTTTTCACCCTGTTGTAAATGAGAAATTTATTGAGAAACCCTCAATCACTGTTAAACTAAAAACAAAATGTATAAAATTGAAATCTACATTCTCAGTTTATTTTTTTTAGCCATGAGTAGATTTAAATTTTTTTCAGGGTTACAACAGCATCTATATGCATCAGGTCCCAGAGCCTGTCCAGTGCTTTCACACCGGCTTTACTTTACGTGATTATATTGTAGAAACACAGATGCACTGCCATATATTGATTTTTAAAAAAATGTTCACCAATAATTTGACATCTGACATAAATTTTCTTTGAAGTGTTCAAACTGCCAAATTAACATCAATGAAAGAGTCAATATTGAGCATCACTGAGATCCAGTCAGGAACCGAACTGTGGAGAACCTATCTTCATCTCTCTCTCTTTCACTAGCACCCCCACTTCTGTGCTACTGTTATTCCTCCTCCTCCTCCTCTGATAGTAGGAGCTCCCAGTGGCTCCCTTCTTCACTTCCCTTTTCTCTCCCTCTCTTTCCCACTCTCCTGTCTGTGTTGCCTTTGGCAAATTGGCAAATTGTGTTTTACTAACATGGGTACATGTGTTAAGTGGGGATCAATTGTTTGTTTAACAGGCTGCCTCCATTAGACTGGGAGGGTGTAATTAGTGGTGAGCCCTTTTCTTAATACAGGCAGCATCCGTTAGGGGAAGGGAGGAGTACAGGCTATCCAATCAATGCCAAATCTCAAGGAAGGATCGGCTGTAGTTTGGTTTAAGGATATTAAATTTATAGAAAATCTCACTGACAAGGTGGAACCTTAGCATTCAGTGAAGTTGTCGACAGCATCCTACTGTGCATCCTCAGTTGCTAGCCTAAAGCTAAAATCAAGTATCCATAATGAACTTGCATGGGGCATGGATAAAAGCTCCATAATATTTGATTATTCCTATTGCCATTTTCCTGGTTTGCTTTGTTCAGATCAAAGGAGCTCTTTGAAACACCCTACACCTACTGTGGGCTGTGGTCCCTCTGCTTGCCAGTTAGGCAGATCAGCCAGCAGTGCCAGGAAAATGCCAACACGTGGGAAAAAAAAAGCAAATGCGGCTCATTCTACCAATTCTGCCTTCTTCAAAACAACAATCTCAGACACAAACATAAACCGTCACACCTTTCATAAATAGAGCAGACACAAATACAAATACTGGGATCCCAGGACACCCTCAAAATAAAGTCAAAAATGGACACATGCATATGTGTGGCTATGGCAAATGAGTTATGTGTGTGAACATTTGACTGTATGTGGGTGTGCCTGCATGTCCAATTCCCCCAGGACAGCCTGTAGCCTATTGGCAGCTCTGCTTGACAGTAAGTCAGTATCCTGTGGCAAGGATGTTAACAGGGAGACTTATGGACATTTTGGACATCTGATCCTTACAGACTTCTAGGTGCTTAGCAAATTAATTGCATTCTTCTAGTGAATCAGTTGTGTTTACAGTCACGATAAAAAAGAAAGTACAGGTTCTTTAAATTTACATTTTTATGCATCAGACATAATAAAAATCATCACGACTTAAAGTTAAGTAAATACAGCCTTAGATGAACTACAAAACATGACTTTTTTATACTTTTTTTTCATTATTTATTTAGCAAAAATTAAGGCAAAATGCAGAAGCACTGTGTGACAAACCAAGTGCACCTTTACTGCATTCATAAGAAGGAAGGAACGTAGCAAACGTGTTGATAATCAAATATAGTTGATTAATTGATCATCAGAAAGTGTTATCACTTGGGAATTCCAAGCGGAGGTTTTGGCAGTTTCCTGGTATGGAGTGTAACAAAATGCCAGAGGACAGAACCAACTGTTACTGCCCATCAGTCTGGTAAAGGTTCCAAACAATTTGAAGTCTATCTAGAACAAGTATAGTGAGAACGATCCAGGAGTGGACGTCCTAGCAAATTCATCCCAAGGTCAGACTGTGAAATCCTCAGAGAAGCTGCCTAAAACAAAACAAAAATAAACAAAAACATACAGAAACTACATCTCTACAGGCAGCACAGTTTAGCCTTGCAAAGTTGCATCTGAACAAACCGCAAGACTTCTGGAACAATGTCCTTTGGACAGACAGTCACAAACTGGAGATGCTTGGCCATAATGTATAGCACCACATTTAATGAAAACCCAACACAGCATACATCAGCACAAACACCTCATACCAGCTATCTGGCATGGTGATGGAAGGATGATGATTTGGGCTTGTTTGGGCTGTGGGACCTGGGCACCTGGAAGTCACTGAGTCCAACATGACCTCGCCTGAGTCAAATGTCGCTTAACCTTGGCTAAAATGATTCAATTTGATTAGATTCAGTAACAGTTGTTGGTGCTTTAAACTGTACGATTAAGACCTTATAACATTAATGAGAAAACCCCAATAATTAGATGCTCCTCTACGAGCAAGCACTGGGTGATAGTGTGAAGTAAAAGCTCCCTTTTAACAAGAAGAAACCTCAGCAGAACCAAAGTCAGTGAGGGGCAGCCATCTGTCGTGACCAGTTGGGAGGTGAAAAGGTTGGGGGAAAGAAAAAAGAGAGCATAGGGAGACAAGGACAACACATAAACTATGGGAGAGAGAAGACTAAATTTAATAAGATGCAATAGTGGTACATAAATGCATAAAATTATGTCACACAACAGGACAACAATTCCAAGCACATAAACTAATCAAGGTGGTACAATGGCCCAATTAAAGTCTGGTCGTCGACATGATTAAAATGGTGAGGCTGGAATTTAATGCCCGCAAGCCTCAATAAACTGAAGCAATGTTGTAAAGAAGAGGGGACCAAAATTTATCCACAATGTGAGAGACTGATAGAGAGAAAATATTTACTTCAAATTATGTCATTATTGTTGCTAAAAGTGGTCCTATGTCATGTCTTGCTGTTCATCCGAGATTGTATTTAGCTAATTTTAAGACCTGGTAATGACTAGATGTTTTATTATTGTGTCCTGATGTGTTGACAGGGGGTTGTACTTTCTTTTTTACCATGACTCAACAGGAAAACATTTCATTGGCTTATGTGCTTTATGCTTATTATTTATCCTTTTCTTTTAGGAGTCTGCACTTTTTGAAAAACAGTACAGTTTGGCAGTGTGAATCCTTTTTTGGTTAAAGTAAAAAAAAAAAAAAACATTTCAGGAGTAGTGCACTTAGGCTAATTGTACACAAAACTGCGTTTGGCATGTTCTTTTACCGCTGTCAAATATGGTGCTGCAGGCAAATACAAGTATACTCAATGCGACTTCATTTGTCGTCATTAAATGGCATCCATGTCAGATGAAAGAGCCCGTGTGTCACGGCAAGAACAAATGTGACTCAAAAGTTCCCCTAAAAAAAACGAAGTAAACACAGATATCCTAAAACTATTATAGCTATATGAAAACAAATCAAGCGACGCACATAAAACAAATGCTGTAATCCTGTTGGCTGGTTGCAGGCGACAGTGTATTTGGGGCAGTGAAGTGAAAGAGTCAGAAACATGGTAGCCAGCCCAAGGCAACAGAACTGAAACAAACTTTGGGGCTTGTTGTACACAGAGCCACCAAATAGTTTTGCAGTTATAATGATCAAGTTGTTTCTTTATTAAGCTTGTTGTCTGTTTTAATCTTAAAACTTCAAAGTGGAACTATTAAGTGTATTAAGCATAAAGCTGTGAATTTGTATGATTCTAGACAAGTGCTTCTTCCCTCACTCTTGACAGAGACTATGAATATTTGCATGGCATAAAGCGTATTATAATGCCTGTTTTTAATATGCTTTGAAATTATTTCTGTAATTGTTGTTAAAGTTAATGACAGCTTGAGCATGGCAGAGAACATGTTGGTGAGTGATATATAAGCTACATGCCAGCTGATTCCATCTCTTACCACTGCCTGCCTGGCAACAGCAACCAATTTCACACACCACCTAAATGGCCCTGAGTAAGCAACCTGCCTCGAAGGCTTTTGTACTGTAGTGGTGTAAAAACACAGCATATTTTCTGATATGGGGACATTCACATAGATCCACACATAGACCCAGCATTATAAATTTCATCCAGATCACAGCAGAAAATATAATCTTTGAAACAGAATGAAAATAGATGTAAAGTGGTGATGATGATGCAACAAACAAAGAGCAGATCTGAGGCACATCCCTGCTATGGCAGTGACTTGTAAATTACAAGCTAAGGCCACCCTAAAGTATCACCTGCTTTAATGTTTTTTTTTTTATCCTCTAATAATTCACAGAATAAACATCATCTTGCACTGACTAAGATTTGAAACTGAAGATTAAATGCATCAGGAAATGTTGACTGAGTTGACCAAGTAAGCTGAAGGAACATTTTCCCATAGAACTCTATACTCTGACTGCTTTTTGTTCAACCTGAAGATTCAGCCTCTGATGGCTGTTAGAAAAAAAAAATGCAGATTTAAGGCACAACTACAACTTTCAGATTTGGAAGTGTTCCTCATCTTTTGTATACAGTCAATGGATAAAAACAATTATATTTTGCTCATTTAAATCTTTGACGTACAATGAAACTACACAAGAAATTGTACTTGTGTACAAACACAGGTAAGCACAACTAAGTACCTACCAACACACACTAACACTGAGGCACACTCATTGTTCTCTAAATACAATGCACTGAATAATAATGTGAAAACATAACACAGTGCATACAGATGGATGAGTATTCATGGATAAATTGTTCCAACAACAATTTATTTCAAAGAAAACCATTGGTAAAAGGCGGGAAAGGAGCATTTCCATAGAAAGCACCAAGCTAGTTTTACTTTCATCACATTACCAATCTAAACAGCCAGGCCATTCTCCAACTAAGCAATAAGTGGCAGAGTGACATTCGAGTGGGGCCACCCCTTCTCATCTATTGTTGCAGCTTTTGAAGTTCCTTTTCAGGTCATTAAGCTCCATTTCCCATTCAAAGGGAGCTTGTGTGGCGGCTGTTTGACTACAACAATGGACCCTAATGACTTAACGCTTCTGTTTTCATTCTCCACCTCTCACTCACCCCACCTACACCCTTTCTGCCCACTTCTCCATTCACCTCCACAATCATCCCCTTCACCTCTTTAATGGTGGCCTGCACCCCTCATTCGGCTGCCCAACTTTTTTTATTTTTATTTTTATGGGGCATTGTAATGAGGTGCAGCTGTGGAGTAAAATCTAGGTGTAATGTTAACCCAGGCATAGGACGGTGACCCAATGGAGCAGAGGTCAACACATTGTGTCAGTGCCAGGCCTAGGCTCTACTAGAGGCTATAAATGTTATTTTTCTGAAGCTATAGGATGCTGCAACAACACCTTCCAACTGCTTCACTCACACAGTCAAGCCTGCATATTAAAACATAATCGCATACTCCTGGTGAGTGTTTTCAATGGGCCCATCTTCAGTTTGACGCAAAGTAATACTTAATTGGTTAAAATATATAATTGGTATATGTAAGAGGGCTGCTGTGGAGTGTGTGAGGCTTTAAGCTGTAGTTATCCTAGCAGAATTGGTCATTGCAGATATGAACTGTGACCTGTATAACACTCCATAAACCTTTCATAGTTGGGCTTTAAGATGGCTTGAGTCACTGCAGTGTTCTCCTAAATGATAGGCGTACCTGCTGATAAAAATAGGGCATTATAGTGGGATATTAATAGAAGAGGTAACATACAAGAAATAAACAAACACAATGGTGTGAATATAATTTTTTTCAAATGTTGCAGCAGCCTCCCTCCTTGTGTCCTCAGGGTAATCTATTGTCCCATACTGATGGATTGGAAAGATGCTTGTAAATACCGACCTGATCACAGTGTTGTGCCCCCAGTGTGCACATTGTCTGTGTGTGTGAACTACTGTATATTGCACATGCAGGGTTACCAAATTTGGGAGGTGCATGTGCAGCCAAAATTATGCCAGCGTGCACCAAATATCAGCAATAATTTGGTGTACCCCAGCATGCACAAGGACAATAACAACAAGCATAACCTCTGCTTTAGTTGGAGCTGGAGAAGCACCTGTTCTTGTAAGCTAACAGAGAAATCAAGGATGTTCTACAAAAGCTAACTTGTTGACAACCGGAGAGGGGAGTTGTTGTCCAAGATCAACTAGGTCAACCAAGATCTACTCAGCTTTCTGCTCCTCAATTTAACAGATTGTAGCTGACTAGTTTTGTAAATGCAACGGCATCATTGGGTTAGGGGTGGCTGTGACTCAGGAGGTGGAACAGGACATCTGGTATTTGGAGGGTTGATGGTTTGATCACTGGCTGCTGCAGTCTGCATGTGAAGTATCTTTGGGCAAGATACTCAACAGCAAGTTGCTCCCGATGCATTCATCGGATTGTGCATGTGAATAAATGCTTTCAGTTCTCATGTCAAGTAGAAAAGCACAATCTAAGAACCGGTCCATTTACCAATAGGTAATCCTGGAGAATGACCAGCAGGGCCAGACTTGATAAAGACTCCATAAAATATTAATCAGCCATTGTTAGAAGGTGTTTAAGGGGTCCTCATACTCTGAGACACTAGAATACAGCCATGACTTTCCATGTAAAATAAGCCCGTTGAACATTCCTGCTATTGGTGTCATGCCACAGGCCTTTAGATGTAGTTTATGTATTTCGTTCAGAACTGTTTTGGGTTAATGGTGGGAAAGCCCATATTTGTGTAGCCCAGTCCATAAATCGCTCTGGTTTTGAGTAAATAGTTTTAAAAATGTTTAGATTACTAATAGTTCATTTACAATTTTTAATAAAGTTCATAAGTGAGTCATGTTAAAACAACAGCTGTAAAAATGATTTCGTTTGTTAATGAAGCAGTATGCGATTTTAATTTGTTTTGTTGCACTTTAAAGCATTTTGCACTGTGTACAACCTACGTCACTGAGCGTCGGACTGTCAGTCTTGACTTGTGTTTATTTATATTGATGTTTGTGAACTTTCTGACCAATCAAGGGATCGTGGGGGTGGGACGTGACGTTGACCTCATAGAGGGCAGATGCGCGAGATGTAGAGAGACGCCACAGACATACATACAACGTATAGTTTGACCGCTGTTAACACCGGAGAATACGTCCTTTTCATCTTGGTGAATGCAGAGTTTGCCAATTGAGGTTAAGGATTTTGAAGCATCCGAAGGTAAATATTTCCTTGAAAGCTGTGTTGAACTCTTTCTTTCAGATTCAGTATATTCGCATAGATGCTAATCGCGGATAGCATATTAGCTTGCCAGCCATGTTTGCACCTGTACAATATGATACTCAACCTGATACTCGTGTCTAAAAGATCTTTTTTTTTTTGCTTTGAAGGTAGGGTTTGGGGTGGTGGGGTTGGAAAATGGCAGATTTTTTTCAGTACTCACTTAAAATCTGTAAAAATTATCAGATTTTTTTCGGACCAACACTATTGAAATCGATAAACTTTAAATTTTCAAACTATCTGCTACCATTTGCAATCTGGTGTGAAAACGAGGATGGGATACAGCAGCTCTTTAGGAGCATGATGTGGCGGTAGGTCACAGGAAATAATGTCCGAGATTTTGACGGTGTTATCGGTGCATTGTGGGAGTAGCTATTTTGTGTGTGTCATTTCTCTCATGTAAGGTTTTTTTTGTTCCAGTTTGGTAACTTTGACCCGGAGAAATTATTTAGTACTGGATAACAACATTTCTTAGTAGGACTAAATGCCAGAGGGTTGTATTCTGCTAAGTGGAGGCACCAGTTACCAAATATCCTTACAGTGCAGGTTAGTACAGCAAGCCAATAAATTAAAGAATCCAGGGCCCCGCCCCTAAACCCATTGTTTATTATCTTGTTTACATATTAGCTACATCGGCCTGGTGCTACATTTGTTTCCTAAATGGAATGCTAACAAATTTTATATCTGAATTATTTGTTCTTGACTAAAATGGCTTTCTAAACTATTGGTTGCTGTGCCAACCAATCCAACAACTTCTTCATAGAACCAAAACATCCAGAGTCACACCACATTATCAACAGTTTGTTTGGGCTAAAACATTAATCACATACAAAAACAGGCCTTGTAAAAAGCTTTCTGTGCACAGCATTTATACAGTCATCACAGGCTGAGGTGAAGTTCCCGAATACAAAATTTGCTAATGTACATGAAGATAGGAAGTGCGACACACATACACACACACAAGGGAGGATAATTTGTCATACCAAAATGAGCAACATATTTTTTACTCATGACTTCAAATAGGTGCACCACAGTGGCCTTTTCCCAGTTTATAGTCTTTCGAGAGCAAGTGGCAGGCAAAGAAACTCGAGCTGAAAAAACAAAAGGCACAAAGGCAATCGGAAAAATCAAACTGACCCCTGTCACTCTCGCTCTCTGCAACTGGCGTAATCTTAATTGAATCAGCCTTACAGAAAGACGTTGACACTGAGAGATTGCACAAACCTGGGAGGCCTTGGCAGACCAGTAGAAGTACTGGGGGAAAAAAGGAAAAAAAAAAGCCCCATCTATTCATTAATGTGTCCCACTTCCCAATTTCTCACTGTCTCAGGGAGATAATCCTTACCACCCCACCCCCAACAGCCAATTTGATCACTCACTGTGGTCCAGTGAGGAGGACAATTTTTTTCCAACTATGTTCACCTAATACAACTAGACAAGGCACCGTCCACATGGCTGTGGCTAGGTGGATACACGTAAAGCAACTTGACTGTCATTCCAGCTTCCTAATGCAATAGTCTCGCCTCATTTTTGGATTGGATCTAGAAAAATATTAATTAACCAGTAGTTTTAGATCAACAACAAACAAGAGTTAAGTCTGCGGCTTGGGATGTTTGTTCTATAAGAAGTATTGATTGGCTGAGTCATCCTCATGGGACCCATCCGTCATGATGGTCTCCATTGTGTCTTTATTTGCACCACGGCATATAACCTTTGAGAGTCACCTTCTACCCTGCAGACTGCAAAAGAAATGTTGATGTTATTTACAGAGTGCTCATTTAACTGCACATCTAAACAGTTGGATACCATTCAGTCAAACGTTAATCTTTTTGACTACATTATATTTAAGGGATGTTTGCTTATGTGCCACATATTCTTTATTAATAAGAGGGTATGTGTTATAATACTTTGGTATACTTGGCATCCTGAGCAGCCAATTATTATTGTCTTTGTCAATTGAAAAGGACAAGAAAAGGCATTAGTCTTTAAAAAACCAAGATGTTAGCTTAAAATTCTAATGTCTAGATTTTGCCTATGTTAGAAGACATGGGGAAGATGCTAACAGTGTATTTGTGCTCGCTTCTAACAATACTATGTTTCAGGATTTTAAGAAATTAGATGGGATAGTAAACATCCCAACAAATACCAACAACAAGGTTATTTTTCCTAGTGGAAATGTCTACTGTTTCATGAGAAGTGACAGAGTTAGGAAAGACCCTGGTTTGGTCAGATCTGCATATGAATGGCAGGCTGCTCCATGCAGGTGGCATGAGATAAGAGCCCTAATCTAGATGAAAGACCCCGGTGCAAGCTTCCCTTATTAGCTCTGATGAAGGCAGGGTAGGGGTAGAATGCTAATACCCAGATTCCACTCTCCACGTCCAGACTGGTTTCAAAGACAGGCCGAGTCCCATTTTTGCTGTAAGCAAACCATTGTACACAAGGCCAGGGCACATTGCCGGGTGGCTATCAAAAACTGAAACGGCCAGCTTTGGCACTGCGGCAGGAATAAAGGATAACAAGTATAAGGCCAGTGTAATGTGTGCCATCATTTGATCAGCCCCGTCTCAACCGCCTTGCAGTGCCAATGTACCATCTTGGACATGAGCAGAGATGCCACATTCTGCCTTGGGGCAAGTGTCATGCATTATGCATGTCCATTATTCACACAATTTTTGATAACACTTCAAATCGGTGATTATTCATTCATCAGTTGTTACAGCCCCTAATGTTTCAGCGTTTAATATATTGTCATTAATTTCAAGCCATTTGAGGAGTTTACATGTTCCCACTGGCCTTTGTTTTATTTCTATTTCAAAGCCAAAAGCGGAACAATTGAACACTGGAGTGATTTTGGACAAGGTTGGATTTGAAAGGGAAGGCATTGTAGTAACAGGAAAGAAGGGTGAAAATGAGATTTACACACTCACAAGAAAGAAATTATAAGTGTTTTCCAAAAGTGTTTTGAGGGATTGTAATCCCAGTGCTGTAGAGCTAGAAGCTGAGTAGGAGCACGTCCGTAGAGACAAGCTATAGCGTAGGATGCTAACAGGGCAGAGGCTGATGTATGCCCCGGAGCACCTCTGATGCCAGGCAGGGTGTCTGATAGGAAGGCAGCCTCTTTCTGTCGATCCCCATGGTTTCCCATTTTTCACCTTCACCCTCACTCTCATTACGCGTAGATACACAGACCCCTCCTCTACCTCCCTTTTGCCCTGAAACTATACCATCATTTTGATAGATCACATCCAAGAACAGGAAGGGTAGGTCAATGCATCAGTGCTGATCTAAATAATTTATTTTGCATGTGTACATAGTCTTAATTACAGTTAATTATTTATAGTCCCTATACCAGTGGAGCCATATTTTTCCCCCAACAATATTACCTAGTTTTATTGCAAAATAAGATGTAAATGGGCTGGTTTTTATATAGCACTTTTCTATTTGAGCACTCAAATACTTTATACAACATGCCTCATTCACCCAAGCACTTTTTCTACATCCAAGTGCTTCCCATCTAGCATTCATACACATTCCCACTCCAATGAACACATCAGAGAGCAACTTAGGGTTCAGTATCTTCCTGGAACAGCTAGGAATGAAACCACCAACCTTCCTATTAGTAGATGACCTGCGCTACCTCCTGAGCCACAGCCACCCATGTCAAATTTGTTGTTGGAAAAAAGTATTTAATAAAATGGGTTTGACAAAAAGACAGTATTTTTTTTTTTTAAAAGGGATTTTTATCTTGCAGTAAATTAGTTAAGTTACACATTAAACATTACATGGCTTTATGAAATCTCCAAATTACGTCTCATATTCTATATATAATATGTGATACACAAAACACAGGCACTGTTTGAAGATGAGTTTAACCATCAATAGTAAATTCAGCTGTTTGACTGTGTGCTGCCACCTCCAGAATGCAGCTGGAGATCTGATGCTGAATTAATGTCCATTAGCTTAAATATGCAGAAAGATCTTAGGAATTTAACCAAAACAGAGGCTGTGGAGATTCACTTGCAAGAAACACAGAGCATGTTGCCCAATAGTGATGCACACATCAGATTTGATTGGATGAAAAGTTAGCTTGAACAGGAAATGGAATAAACAACTATTGGTGTACCTTTCCAGCCCCCCGACGCTTAACCAGTAGAGCTTCACACAGCCTCCAACACACACAACCGATTTCTGTGTGTTTCAAAAGCTGTTTAAAAAATAGCTATGAAGATGCAAAATATCAATCAACTTTAGAGGTACTTCAAGCTGTGTTTCTTTTCTTTTTATGGATCTGTCGCACCACATCTCACATAATGGCATTTTGTCAGAAGGCACCTTCATCTCACCATTATGTACAAAGTGGATTTTTGCAGCAGTGCATTAATGTAGTGACTGCCCTATTCTTGGCTGGCAAGAGACAATAGCGTCGATTTAGAGACTTACAAAGTCTGCATTAGGGGTAAGATAGGATAGGAGTAGTGTGGTATTGGCATTGTCACAGGTTTTTCAGCAAGGAGACTGTAATTTTGCTCAGTTTTCCATTTTTCCACAAATGGATTCGTTTCATTTTCAGGCATTTATTACTTTTGCTTATTCTAGATTTAGAAGCTTATCTGTGTGGTGTGTGAAAAGCTGTTGACTCCTAAGTCAACTATTTAGTGAATTGACATTGTCATTCCAAGTTGCTTTACCCCAGCTGAAACATTAGCCCCTCTTAGGGCTGAAGCTTTCTGGGATGTTTCCAGTCTAGCTGCCAGTGGAGCTTGTCCTGGGACTGCTGGAGCCAACGCAGCGATCCAGTTACCCTTCTGTGTGTTGCATTACAAAAAGAGCACATTTGGTTCTGCTAATCAGCTGTAATGCTATTGCCATCGATAAAATGTGTGAAACATCATTCTTGAGAGATATTCCTCAAGTCATTTAGCCTGGTAATTGACTTCTAAAGCAGTCTGGGCTGTGGAGTGATACTACAGACCAGGTGGGCTGGACAGAAATATAGCTATAATTTCTCTGTGCTTGTCAGTGTGATGGTACAAGAGATGAAGACCCAATGTTGATGGGAAGTGGAGACAGGCGTCTCCCAGCCCCCTCAAATAGGAGCATCTTCACCGCTTCATTCTCTCCCTCTCCCCACGTGTTACTTAAAGCAGATAATGCAGAAAGCTTCTCTCCTGTGTTGAGGAGGCAGCATATTGATTTTGTCTTAGATGAGGTCTCTGAAACCTCATTTACTCTCGTTGTCATCATGGTGGAACATCAGTGTCTGACATGCTGCACTTCCCCCCTATAGCTATCCAGACAGCCATCTTGGAAACTGTTGAGGGATGCTAATGTGTGTGAGCATTAGTGCCGTCCGCTTCCAGTAATGCTGTTGACAGAAATCTTGCATGATAAGATGTATGAGGTCAGATAATGTTGTTGCTGACTAACTATTGTGCTGTCTAAATAAAACCCTGTGTTTAAGCACTGATCTGCTCTTACTGGGTTACAGTGCAAATACAGCGGAATGTCCCAGGTGGACCTGCCATCTTGGCATGTGGGTCACAGTGAAACAGAGCACTCCTATGCCCAGAGCTCTTTGAGCATTTAACAGACTGCTGTCCAAATTCTCTTACTTCACAATCTTCAGTGATGGATTATTGAATACACCACTGAGTCATGAAATAACAGGTATCAATTAAATAAAATTTTCCCAGGGGCATGTACAAATCAAGAATGGACAAGCCATCAAGCTTAAGAAAGGATGCTTTTTTTTTTTAGTCTTAGCAAGAATGGGATAATCAAGTCAAACATGATACACTGTGCGAGTAAGCTCTTGCTTGGCTCACAGCACCACCCTGCTTTCATCAGCAAACAAAGCCTGAATGACAACAAAAAGCATGTGAAGGAAACCTGCCCGGTGATTCTGACTCACACTTTACAGCACCTCATAGCATACAGACTTCTCAAAAGAATCCCGCACAATTATACTCCTCTCAGCCAGAGGGCAGAGATTTCTATGTATACATAAATGGCATTTGGGATTAAAAAATTTTTTTTTTAATTAAATGGGGTGGAATTATGCACAAAGACGTGATCCTATGTAATTAAACTAATTAAAGAACATCATTAATAAAATATCAGTGAAGCCAGCTGTTTACAGTGTGTGTTGGGGCCTGGGGATGTGTGGAGATGCGAGGGAGACAGGCAGTGTATTTTTAATATGTGCTTTTAAGGGGTTCCCGTGGTGAAGGTCTTCTCCAGGGACAGGGACTCCTCTGTAACAGTCCCCGTGGACACAACAAACAGCATCCACAAATGCTAAAAAGTTATTGTAAAAAAAAATAAACATCATCTCAGTTTCCTAAAGCTATTATTATGAAGTACTGAGCCTCCTTGAAAGGTGTCAGGTGGGTTCAGTGTTGACAATGTATTTATAATATTTAGCAGTATTTTTATGCATTTTACCTACAAAAATCCTTTGGAAACTAACAATACATTCACTTATGTTTACTCATCCATCCATCCATCCGTCCGTCTGTCCATCCATCTTCTGGGATTCCTTTCCAGGGAAGAGTCTATCTCTGCTGTCATAGGGCAAGAGGTACACCCTGGACAGGTCGGCAGCCTGTCGCAGGGCTAACACAAGGAGACAGTCACATTCACACCTATGGGCAATTAAAAATCACCATTTAACTTAACCCCACTGACTGATTAAATCATGTTCATGCTCATTCATGTGTACAGTGCTCCTTCCTTAACCCTTTTGCTATATTAGTCCATGTGCCAATTACAAAAACAATCAAACACAAAAGCGTGGTAGTTTCAGGATGCTGAACATAAACTAAGATATCACATGATTTTTCTGTGTTTTGTGTTACATTGCTTACAATGAAAATTTGTCTTGTTTAAGCAACAAGTTAATAAAGTTACAATGAGTAAAGTGAAACGGAGCCCAATAAATAATGCATTTATGTCTGACTGTCTGGCCTAAGAACTGTGGTGTTAAAAAATGGAGGTCATGCCTTTTGCAATGGCCAGTGATCCCATGTACCACCCACCCTGTGTTCACTGTTCAGCAGCACAAACTCTGCATTCAAGTGCAGCTATTAACTGTAACAAAATCCACTGGAAATTACGCCATGCATGTTATGAGTAGATGCTTGAGTGCACATGAAGATATGTATTTATGCATCTGTATAGTAAATAACTATATATTCTTTAGGTTGTTTCACCATCACTTGAACATACAATGACAAACACTGATAGGAAGTGTGTAATTGTGTGTCTGTGTGTGCGTTTGTGACGGATGGTTGTGGAGGTGACCTCTCTTAAGAGCAGTCACTGGTGAGGGCCTGCCTGTGACCCTTGGACACTTAGGCACATTAATCACAGGCCTCTCCCTCTTTCCTTTATCAGCTCTGCTGAAAGCTACTGTCCAGCTTCCACCCCTGGTCCCTCTTCATCACCTCTCTCCTTCAGCCATTCACAAGGATCTCATCAACCTCAGACCACAGGTATCACTCCATCACTACACATTTATCAGGGGCTGCTCTTATCAGCCAGCAGGGACTGAATATGGAAATGGGATCCCTGCCACTGATAAGGACAGTGTAGATTATCCCTAGCTTTCCTTCATCAGATAGCCACTGAGGAATGGTAACAGGCCGGAACAATTTGTAATTGTTTTTCAGCACTGCTGACTGAAGAAGAGCTAAGAGGAGGCATGTAGTAGAGAAATATGTGTGTTTGTGCATGCATATGTACACATGCATGTTCATTAGTGGAACAGTGTGGCTGGAGAAGCTATAATATGCAGTGCAGATCCATGGATTTCTCCTCTAAATGTTTACACACACACACACACAAAGCCTGAGTTGACTATAGGTGTCCAAGAGGTTGCTAAGCAGTCTAAGGCCACAGCTCGAAGAAAAATCACAACAACTTTCTCCATTCCCACATATATGCATGTACAAAGAAAAACTATGACAGGCATTACACATGGACATACTCTCGTGCATACTAGATGCACATACTCACACTATCACACAGACATTAATTCAAACAGCATCCTTGTCTACACTTTTGATGATAAGCATGCACATAGGCCTGCACACAAAACATTTTTTCCTTAGCATGTGTTCAAACTAAAATAGGCCACTCCTAATTAGGACCTCATAACCTGAGCTGTTTCTTCAAAGGCAGCCGCTCCTGTGCTAATCTGAGGCATCGCTTCATTATGAATTCTTCAAAGTCCCACCCAGCTGTCAAGCAAGCTTGTTGAGAAGGCTGTTATTAGTGCAGCTAGTATAGCAGGCACAAAGCCTGGTCTGTTGTTCTGTGTTGCTCCCACCCTCACACAAATATACACACTGAGTGAGGTGAACATTCTGACCCGGGATGAGTTTGTTGGTCTCTGAAGTGCTCAGGTGTGTTGACTTGAACACACTCCTTACAAAGGAGTATTGACATGACTAGGAGGGTTCCTGCAAAATCTGTTGCACCAAGAGTGAGTGAGGCCCACTAGAGCTTATCTTATCAGATGCATTATTAGCTGCGATTGGAAAAACTATCAAAAGAACGTTAGCTGACAAAAGAGCCCCTGTCCAATGCCTGCAATAAAGCACACCACCTAAGTGATTTATATGAGTGTTGAATGAATTATGTGAGCACCTTAAAATGTCTTTTGGTTGGGCTTTGGAAAAAATGTGGCATGCCTGAGTGTAGTTGACACACTCAAATTAATATGGACTTACTGCTACACCCAGGCTCAGAATCAACAAGGGCTACAGCATGTTATAAAGGGCCGATATAACGCATGTTACAGACAGCATGTGTCTGCTTTTATCACTTTGTGTGCAAGGATTGCGCAGGAGATCCTTTGCTGATTAGAGCTATGTCCTATAATTATGCATGATATGATCAGGGTGAAGAGTTGTACTAAAAAACATTACACAATAATGTCAGTCACTCTGTTTGAATATCATTAACCTCTTAAAATCATGGCCTAAGTAATTTTTAACAAAAGTTTTATTTTTGCCTAAATCATCATTTTCAGTCTTTGGTTCAGTTTTTTTTTTGTCTTTTCTGAAAAACCTGCAAAGATTATTAAGGTTGTTATTTTAAGAGTGTGGAGATATGTATTATTTGATATTTCTAAATTATTTTTCTCTGTTTTTATTAAATAAAGACAGCCACAGCATTTTACTCATGTGAGGAACCTATTGTCTTCAGCTCTGTAAATTTAAGAGGGGAGATGAAATAACCCATAAAATATCGACTTCAAATCACAGATTAAACCTCCGAAAACCCAAGTAGATACTAGAAAACATTTAAATCAATAATCACACAAGCAAATAAACTTTCTGCTCGGTGAGATCCGATTTTCAAGAATAAATATTAAATGCATTTTCATCCAAAAACATCAAATTCTGTAATTCTGTCAGATGCCACCTGTCTTTTAGTTTTGGTGCCTTGACATGCCAGTTGTGACAATATCGCATGCCTCTAGATAACAGTCCCACAAAGCTCACATAAGGAGGTTGGAGGGATTGCAGCGGAGTAACTCAGGCAGGGGTGTGTGGTTCATATTTGGAAGCTTTGTGTTTTGAACTTTGTCTTGCTTGGTGTTCACTCATTGATTTATTTAATTTTCAGTTGCTTTGTAGTATGGCTTTTTGGCACTGGTTAGGTTTAGGCACAAAAATCTGCTTGCACATCTACCTTATGAAATCAAGCTCTAGAAATGAAACAACACATTGCAACACATTTCACTGATGAGGCCCACTTAGGTATAAATTTTGGCAATAACAACAATTACTTGCATAGGCCAAATTGTTAATTCTACATAGATTAGTGTGAGTGGCTGTGGCACAGGAGGTTTCAATCGGAAGGTTGGCTGTTCGATTCCTGGCTGCTCCGGGCTGCTTGCCAAAGTGTCCTTGGGCAAGATACTGAGTTGCTCTCTGACGCAAGTGTTGGAGTATGAATGATGTGAATGTTAGACAGTAAGCACTTAGCTTAGTTTCATATGGAAGTGCTTGTATGAATGGGGTGTGAATGGGTGAATGGAAACGTATTGAGTGCTCAATTAGAATACAAAAGCGCTTTATAAGAACTAGCTCAAAATATTTCTTAGTGAATCACCACCTTATCATGGTGGAGGGGTTTGCGTGTACCAGTGATCCCCCAGTAGGCTCCTGGGTTAGGGTCCAGACAAACAGCGATTCCAACGATCCCTATGAAAAACATATTATGGGAACAGTTTACCCTGCCCAGGATAGGGTTTACTGGGGCACCACCGTGTAGTCAGGCCTGGGGAAGGTCTGGAGGAAATTGAGCCCAAGTGGACCATGTTCCGCACCTCCATTTTTGAGACTGCTGCTCAGAGTTTTCGCTGTTGTGGTTTAAACCCCAAACCAGATAGTGGTCATCTGAGGGGAAGAGAGCCAGCAAGTTGGAGGAGTCCTGTCGAGCTCGGTTAGTCTGTGGTACTCCATTGTCAGCTAAGGGGTACCGGCAGGCCAAGCAAAATGTGGCTCAGGTGGTAGCCAAAGCAACTTTTGGATAGGTTCAATCATTCTAGCAAACCATCAGGCGACTCAGGAGGGAAATGCACTGCTCTACTCACGTGGTATATAATGCGGGTGGGACGTTGTTAATTTATTTGCAGCTATAATCTGGCTGTGGGAGGAATATTTCAATGACCTCCTTAATCCCACTGACACACCTTCTGTAGTGGAAGCAGAGTATGAGGATGAAGGGGACGACTTGCCCATCACTAGTGGTGAGGTCATTCAGGAGGTTAAACAACTCCTTGGTGGCAGGGCCCCTGGGGTGGATGAGATTCGCTCTGAGTTGCCTAAGGCTTTGGGTGTTGTAGGTCTGTCTTGGTTGACACGCCTCTGCAACTTCGCATGGAGATCTGGGGCAGTACCACTGGGGTGGTGGTCCCCATCTTTAAGAAGGGGTACCAGAGGTTGTGCTCCAACTATCAGGGATCACAGTCCTCAGCCTCCCCAGTAAGTTCTCTGCCAGAGTGCTAGAAAGGAGGGTCCATCCATCTGTTAACTCTCAGACTCGAGAGTAACAATGAGATTTTCATCCTGGTCACAGAACACTAGACCAGCTCTTTTCTCCTCTCGAGGGTGTTCGAGTATGTGTGGGAGTTTGCATATCTAGTCTATGTGTTTTGTGGACTTGGAGAGAAGGCATTTGAAAGCATCTGGGCATCCTGTGTCCAGTGCTGCGGGAGTTTGGGGTGTCTGGCCAGTTTTTGCAGGCCGTTCAGTACCTGTACAACCACAAAGCATTGCCAGGATTACCGGCAATAAGTGTGAATTGTTTCCTATGGGTGTTGGACTTCGCCAGGGCTGCCCTTTGTCACTTATTCTAATTATGTGACTTATTCTAAGCATAGCCAAGCGGCAGAAGGCTTCTGCTTCAGAATCTCACCTCTGCTTTTTGCGTAAGATGTGGTCCTGTTGGCTTCATCAGGTGGTGGCCTCCAGCTCACACTGGAACAGTGTGGGGTGGAGTGTGAAGCGGCTGGCATGAGAATCAGCACCTTTAAGTCTGAGGCCATAGTCCTCAGCTGGACAAGGGTGGAGTACTCACTCTGGCGCAGGGATGAGCTGCTCCCCATGTGGAGGAGTTTAAGTGTCCTGGGTTCTTGTTCATGAGTGATGAGAGAAGAGAATGGGAGATTGACAGACGTCAGTGCTGGCTCCATCTGCAGTGATGCAGACACTGTACCGGTCTGTCACGGTGAAAATGGAGCTGAGCTTGAAAGCAAAATTACACAGCAGTCTACATTCTTACCCTCACCTATGGCCACGAGCTTCGAGTCTTGACTTAAAGAATGAGATCATGGATACAAGTAGCAGAAATGAGCTTCCTCTGAAGGGTGGCTGGCCTCTCCCTTAGACATGGGAGGAGTGCCGTCATTCGGGAGGCTCAGAGTAGAGCCACTACTCCACCACATCGAAAGTAGCCAGTTGAGGTAGTTTGGACTTGGATGCCTCCTGGGCACCACTCGGGTGAGGTGTTCCAGGCATGTCCTACCATTAGGAGGTCCTGGGGCAGACCCAGGACATACTGGTGAGATCAGATCTCTTGGCAGGCCTGGGAATGCTTCGATGTCCTCGGGATGAACTGGAGGTGGTGGCTGGGTTAAGGGAGGACTGGGCTTCTCTGTTTAGGCTGCTGGCCCTGGACAAGCAGAAGAAGATGATGGATGGATGGTTTTATGAGTATTTACTTAATGCGTTTACTCTAATTTTCATTTAAAAAAAATCCCAGACCTCTAAGGTTGTTCAGTGAGCACATATAGTAATGAAAGACTGTCTTGATTAAGGCCAACATGACAGGAGTTATTCATTTTGATATAAGACTTAACCCAACAATTTATTTATCATTAGTTTGCCTATCTTAGCTTAAGTTTGACACTAACTTATGTAGAATTTGCCACAGAGCCCAGGGCATAATAATAGTATCTGACTTGTCTGACTCCTCAGACAGCCTGGTAAGGGTGGGTGCGTTCATCCATGCAGGGAGCTAAACAGATTTTAATTGCTTCTCTGAATAGCTTTGGTAGTGACATCTAAGTATGTGGCAGTGGTTCTCAAGTACACTCAAACAGGCTTGCCTGCGAGATCATTCTGCATGCAAACAGACAGTGATACTGACCAATACACCCATATGCCCATAACACAATGACAAATTAAGTCAAGCACACAGAAAGGTTAGAGATAAACGGAGTGGAAGGAAGTTCTCTACAGGATCACAGGAGCCACAGAGGACTATGCTCAGGCATTTGAAACATGACTCTGACTTTTTAAATGAGTATTATCCTGTTTCCCTAACTCCCAACATGTAGCCTTTGAATGACAAGACCTGATGTTGGCCTAGTTCTGAGTTCTTAGTCTACATCTTTTTTTTCATTGTTAAGATGTGATCAAATGCCTTGTTTATTTTAAAGAAAAATCTGAACCACAAGGACACAACATCCCTGTTAAGCAGGTCACTGTCGCAGGCTGGTCCTTGATTGGCAAGCAGTGCAAAAGCTAGTCACAGTCTTTCACACATTTAGCGAGGCCCATATGCTGAACCAAGAAAAGCCACAGCTTCATGTGACTGTGCCTATGGAGTGGCTGTATCATGCTCAAATCTCCATTTAATCGCCATTCTCAAGTTACCCCACACTTAATAAACAGCAGATTAGTGCATTCTTTGCTATGCCCAACACACATTTCCGCTTCAGAAAGTCCCAAGGGGGCAGATCTCGTTGTTGGCATAACCAGCCATGTTAAATGGTCAGGATAAGGGATGTCATCTGCTCACATCTAGCCCCTCCACTCCTAAGATTTGCTCGGTCACTCTGCAGGCATTGCTGTGTAGGAAAGTCACTTGTCTGTGCTCTTATACCAAAGTGCCCCCCCCAACTTATTGGAAAATGACCTCAACAACCTTTTGTTTGGAGTTCTTCTGAGCCAGAGTTGGGGATGTCTATATTATTCTTATATATTGTAAAATGAATTTGAGTGGGAAAGTGCAAGAGAAAAGTGTGACTGTAGTCTGCATCACTGAAATTATTGTGCAGCGTGAATGACAATAAAAAGAGATGTCATATGGAAAGGTTACTTAAGTTACTCCATGGAGTCTGTCTGTCACCTCCATGCCTTCAGGGAGTTCTAATCACTTTACCCTATAATTACTGCTACAAAAGGCCCCGTTAAAGTTCCTGTAAAATAAACCTGATGCTATTGAGAAGAAAAGAGCCCCTTTCTTTTAATTAGAGCCATCCATCTTAACCTTGTCTACCTGAGGTGAAGTTAAGGTAGTCCAGGTTAAGATCTCAAAACGCTCTTCCCCATTGTCTTCTCCCGCCACTGACTACAGCATAATGTGGGTGCTAGCCTGCTCTCCGCGACATGCCTTTTGTTGCCTGCTTGCTGGCTCCTAGTAGGATTTGCCACTGAATAGTTTTTTTTTACAGTGACACAATGCTTGCAATTCACAATGGGAACCCAACACTGCACGCATCACTGTTGTATGTGAAACATATGCAGTGGGTGACTATAAAAAATTAAGTATAAGCTCGTATCATTTAACAGCTGTTGGTGTGACGTAACAGAGTTGCTCCTTGAATGGACAACTTGAGGCTTGTGGGAACATTGTTTTTTTATTGGGTGTTGCTGAAAGTTGTATCCGGGATTACATGTTGTTACATCTAATCCCTTGCTCTGCCGCTTGATACACCTCTGTGCATACGCCCTATGTGTGTGTGTATGTTTGTCTGCATTTAGAGTTTCTTATTTGTGTGTCAGTATGTCTCTCATACTGTTTGTTATCACCCGTGTGTGTTTAGTCAAGCACTAGACAGGGCGATGCTGTGTTTAGAATCTGTGTCTCTTCTCCAAAAGCTCCTAGGTGAGCAGTAGGGTCTGATGATCAAAAGTAGTGTTTGTTTTTTCTTTCCGACCCCGAGAGGGAGAAACGCCATGTCCCTGCAGAGCGCAGACAGGCAGACTGCCTCACATGGATGAGCTCTCCTGAGAAGAGTACTTTCTCTTGTGTGTGTGTGTGTGTGTGTGTATATACAGTTTGCACTGTGAGTGTGTATCGTGTGTGCTGCTGTTTCATTGTTCTTTTCCCCCCTTATACTCTCTTTTTCCCCTTCTTCACTCTTTTTAGGTGCTGTTGGCTGCCACCTTAAGCTGACACTGATGTGTGCTGTCAACCCTGCTGCAGTGAGTGGTAGACATGAAACATGCTCACATATACACATACTGTACACAGATATAACCATATACAGTGTTGGGGAGCAACATAGTATATGTAATCAAAAAAATGTATTTAGAAAACATGAAATATCTTTAAAAGAACAAAAAAACAAAAACAAAGGGAGAACTTTCATTTAACCCTGCATTATTTACTTTGGAATTTAAAAGGCATCCCAAATTTCCTATAAGTCCCTGATTTCTGTCCGTGTCTGTACCTGATACAAGAGGATGAAGTAGATGGAATAGATTTCTCTTCTGGAATTTTAATGATCATGTCACAGAGTCACAGGGCCAGATTTACTTAGCAGGCATCAGGTAACAAGTCCAGTCAATTCACGTCAGGATACAGGATACAGGATACACATCCTTTAAAGTTAGCAGATGTTGACCAAAGTGCTGGTAACTCTTAGTTTAGTGATGAAAATTTAAAAAAAAGTTGTTTGGGTGCTTTATTTAAAAAATAAAAAAAATAAAAATAAAAATAATGAATAAAATAATCTAAAAAGATTATCTGAAATAAATGGTGCATGTATATACAGTACTATATTCCTCTATTTCACCCTTTTTTCCCTTACTACTTTTGTATCTGAGCCCACTGTGTCTGTCCCACAGTGCACTGCGTGTGCTTTCATCTGTGCTGAGGTGGCGTGGTCGTATATTATTCATGGATCGTGCGATCTAAGGCGCGTGTCATATGGCAGAAGTAATAAGATGGAGTACTGGTGAGGAGATGATGAACAGAGCACTGGCATGAGGGACACAAGCCTCCCTCTCTTGTTGCCTTGCACATCTCTCTTCACTTTGTATGTTGGCACAGCTTTGATTTATTCTGTAACGGATGGCCCAAAATAGGACTGCTGTTTTAAAACAACAGAAACGATTCCAATGAGTAATATATTTTGTATTTTTCTGAACACGGATAGTACTTAAAATTGGAGTATCAGAGAGGTTCAACTTTTTATTTGTCTTTAATTTTATTCTTTAAATTCCTTCATGCTCCTTGGCACCATATACAGGCATGCAGCTGTCTATTTTCATAATCTCACTCCTACAGTCACTGAATTTGCATTTATCCTAGACAAATGTTAGCACTGGGGCAAAACATTTTTTAACTGATGTACATGAAGGAGCAAGACTTCTGACCTCCCACAATGCCCCTCAGCTGTACACATGTAACATGGATGCCTTTTGAGGGTGGAGGGCAGGGCAAAGAGCAAACCAGCTGACCAGTATTGGCGTATCAAAAACTGAGCCCTGGTGCACAATGTCTGGGGGCGACATGTGGTTCACCACCTGGCCCTGCTGTTTGACCCACTGCCGTGTGTGTGTGTGTGTCTGTGTGTGTGTGTGTGTGACAAAGAGAGAGAGAGAGAGAGGACAGGCTGTATAACCATTTGCTCATCAATGGAGGGCATCACCGCCACTTAACACAGCTTATTGATCTGCGCAGCCCACAGGGCCTCTGTTGTGTGTCCATTTCCTATTGATTATTCAAGTCTATTCTTATTGACTGCTTTCTCTCCCTTCTAGCCACTGCTCTCTTCTCTCTGCTCCGCCGGGGAATTTTTTTAAACAGGCATTTGAAATTATAATCTGTGTGTGTAAATGTCATAATTGCCCCTAAGGCTTGGTGCAGATTGGCTGGAGAGCAGAGGTCTCCGAGGTCAGTGACACCGATCGATACCGATCCATTTGTGTTATGGCCGGTGCTGCGGTCAGTTGAACCAAACTGGCTGACCTCAGTTCTGTCTACTCTGCTCTACTCTCAGCCTTTATCGGTCTAGTAAATTTTTTCCCATAATTACAGTGGATTCACAGAAGATGTAACACAAACTAATATCAGTGACGTGACGGCGGGGATTCAATTGTTATTGTTCCAAAAAAGCAGTGAATGAAGAGTGACGCACTAGCTGACTGCTCATCAATGCTTCATAGGTTAGATCATTAGATCTAAAGTGACAGCACTACACAAGGATGGGGAGTGGGGGTTGCTTAGATAAAGATTGGCATATTGCTATTGATTCACCACCCCTGGTGCTTCTTCTGTTACCGTGGCTATAGCCAGGGGAGCAGGGTAGGAGTATGAATCTGACACAGGGAGAATGATGTAACCATTATAATTCAGATTTAAAATAAAAATTTTATGAATACTCCTTTTTTTCTCTTTTGCTTGCTGTTAGCTTGAAAACAAACCTTTTATCTCTAATTTATGGGACTGAATTACAGAGATTAACAGTTGGTGCACTTCCGATACACGTATTTAATTCCAGATAACCATCTGCGATCCTATAACTATTACTCTAACCCGTAACAAAGCCTGGACTTTGGTTGCATGAGTCAGGGTTTTCATTGTGAGCAAATATGGGCCTGAAAAAAAAAAAATCTCACTGCTGCTCATGTTGGACTGTCAAACTCCTCAGCTGTCCTTCTAAAGCAGGCTGAAATTAGAGCAGGCCTCAAAAGCTCTTTGATCTTTTACTGCCAGGGTCAGGGTTGAAATGACGCGTAAATGAGGGAGGAATGAGTTTTCATTTTGTCAACCTGTTCTGTTATTGTAAAGCTAAGGAGCCTTTGGTGTGACTTGACATGAGCTTGTTTTAATTGCCCACAACACTGGAATGACTGAACATGTTTGTGAGTCACAGCCAGAGCATTGTTCACCTACACTGCATACACATGTTTACATTGGTGTGGAACCCTACCTAAACGTGTGTCAGTTAATGCAAAAATCTCCGTGCTGTGTGAACTTGTACATTGTGTGCACATGTGCAAGCATGTGTAGGGAAGTTGTATGTGCAGTTTTTCTTCTCCACACCTGCTGGCTGTGAGGTTCTGCAGCAAAGTAACAGGAGTAAATGCTCTGGTTAAAAGGGAGCAACCTCTGTAGCTGTTTATGGTGCGCAGATTTCCAGAGGAGTGGAAATGGTGCTGGGGGTACACAAAGGTAACAAAACATGATCATTATGGGATGCATTTGTACTAAATCGCTGTACAGAACATCTCTTTCCAAGTACCCGCATCACCCACGCATTGTTCTGACTACAGAGAGAAACCCCTGGAGCTGACAAAGGCAAAGGAAGAAGTGGAGGAGACGAAAATCGGGTGCCATATCCATCGCTCAAGTCTCGGCTTGCGTTCAGTAGTTCAATATAACACCCACTCCACCCATTTTTGATTTGAAACCTGACAGTTGTTTCTGAAACGCTGTACTCCATATCACAGGGAGGAAATGAGAGCGTTGAATTCCACAAGATGTGAAAGGTGAAAAATGGAGAAAAACACCCTCCCCCTCCAGGACAAAACAAAAAACACCGAAACACAGAGTGAAAACAAATACATAAATAAATAAATCAACAATAGAAGCTGCAGTTTAGAAGGGAAACATTGCAAAAAAATTGCAGTGGGATGATTTTAAATGGTGGTTGTATCAATAATTTAGTTCCCAGAGACAGTGTTTTTGTTCACCATAAGGTTTGATGCGACTGAGAAAAGAGTTAAGATTAGGAAGACTTTTTTTATTGTTGATGCCACAGTGCACAGCTCACATATGGTGTTACACCACTAATCTCCCAACAGTGCACAGCGATGCCCTTTGCAGAATGACTCTAACGCTGTCAGTTATTTGTACAGATAAATAGTTATGGCAGACCATCTCAGGTTCAGGTTGCAGTGTCTAGTGAAAAGGAATTTTTCCTCATAGAAAGTACAACGAGTTCCAACAGAACTGCTGCACCTATTAAAGGAAAATGTGTCTTAAGTGCTGATTAAAATATTATTGTCAGTGTCAATTAATTTTTAGCTTGTACAAGTCTGCTAATATGAGAGACCTCATTGTAAATAAATTCAAAGACAAAGATGAAAGTCTGGATTTAATGTGTTTGACTTTGAGCTTTTGTCACATTTTGAGGAAAGGCATGTCTGCGTAGGTGGAGACATAAAACACTTATAGCTTTCTTGTAACCTCAACTAGACCTTGTAGCACACCCCATGATTCAGAGTCTTGTTATGCCTCCCTAATGCCATGTCAGTACCAATGCTCACGGTTAGCATCACTCCTCCCTACCATCATCAGTGACTCGGCCAAGCACAAATGACCCTTGCCAGTGCACCGAGGGCTGGCGTGAACTTAATCACTTGAGCAAATTGAAACCACTCGCTCTGCAGTATTTTTACAGGGTATAGCATATGACCTCAGCCTATATTGACTGACCTCTGCTTTTGAAAGGACTCAGGACCTAAAAAAAACAGCACAGTAATGTCTTTTAGCTTGTTCCATACTGGGACAGGATTCCCAGATTACCCAACTTGTGTGTGATTTATAACACAGTTGTAATCCTCACAGAGTTGATATTTAGAGGACACGGTAAAAGAGATGTCCTCAGTGTTTGGGGAGATCCACCACCTTTTTGAATGCCTTCCTGAGCCTGTAGTAAAGCTTCTAACCCTAATTACTGGTTCTCAGGTCTGGTTCCTGTCAGCTATGAGAGTAGGGTCAACAGCCCTCAGCAAGAAGGAACTATATAGTCATGATCACTACTGATCTGATGCAGTACTAGAACGCTAAGTGATTGATTCTTGGTGTCCGTGGGAAAAATGCAGTATAGAGCAAGATATTTGTCCTAATATTGTACATGAGTCATGTGCACCCAGACAAGCAGTGAAAGACATTTGTCTGTCAAAAGCAAAACGGCTAAGTAGGGCAGACAGCTAACAGGCTAGCTCTTACCACATGTTTACCTTATTCTCCTCTTTTGTTCTCTGCCCCAGAGCTCAGTGTTGGGATGTCAGTAGTATTGAAGGACTTATACACCAGTTCAACATAATCTGCTTTCACTCAGACGACGTCATGTCACACTGTTATTGCACAAGACATACATGTTCACACAACATGCTTGCAGGGGCTACTCCTCTTAAGTGTTGGAATTCCAGGGCATACAGGGGCTCCCTTATAAAATCCCCAATGAAATCCCCAATGCTCTTTCCCACCCCCTTCTTAATCGTAAACAGGCTAGCACATAGTATGGCCACTGCACCCTTAATACCTCTTCAAATAATAAGTATTTAGTCTTGATTTACAGAGGCAGTAAAACTCTTCAAAGTGCAGTGTAATCTTTCATTAGGGATCCCGAAGACGATGTCAGCCATATCTGTTCTTCATTATCTTTAATCACTCAGTGTTTTACCTGTTCATTTTATTGTAACGGAGATCATAAAAACACCCTTGTTAAAGAAAACACCCTCCTGACTTTAAGAATGTCTTGTTAACGCAGTCATACAAACGGGTCTAATTTAGCTTTCTTTTGGAGTGCGCACAACAGGGTAAATCAATTTCCAGTGGCAGAGATTTCTTTTGTTCATTCTTGCTATCTTTCTTCCTTCCCCAACCTGCATGAATGTTAATTTATATAAAGTAATAAAGTAGGTTCTTACCACAGTAAAACTGTGTAACCCTGGCATATTAAGGGGAGAGAGAGCAAGGGCATGATAAGTGAAGTATAACTTTTTAACACAGCACAATAATTGACATATCACTCAGTGCCTTTATAAGAGCTTTCAATAGCCTCATCACTGAACCATGGTATTAATATCACAATGTAGACCCATTTCCTATGGTCTCAACAGGAACCCAGTTGGGTGTATTCAGGATCCAGCTCATGACACTGACCACTGCCCGCCACTGTGACATGGGGGTTGGGGATCTCAGGCAAGGTATTTGACCTACGTGATCTTTGACCCTTAGATGATTGAAGTGGCGGCTTTCCCTGCTCTGGTGCTCCAGTCTAGAGACAAGGTGATGATTCCTTTAGGAGCTCTCTGGTTGCAGGATTTTGAAGAGGGTAGAAGCACAGGGAGCACAGGCGCCAGTCTTTGTTGGGAACATTGTTGTAATCTGTCTGTTAGGCTTAGGCCTAAAGACATGTTGGTCGGTCATGAGAGAAGCTGGGCTGTGACCTTGAGTTGTCTCAAGTAGTATCACTGTGGCTGGTTTGCTCCGGGGCAGCCTCTTACTCATGTAACCTAGATGAGTCACTTAGCTTGGGTTTAGGTAACACACAATGTACTTGGTTACTTGTGTGAGCCACATATTATAATGTGTGCAGAAGTGTGGTATTATTTTAAGCTTTATATTGTAAGCTTTAAGTTTTATATGTAAAGAACTAACAAAAGTTTGCTTTCTAAAGTACTTTCGTCTGTAGATTCTTTATGGAATGCTATTTACAACCAAGTCATATCCTTTTATGCATACATCCAGGTGTCAAGTTGCACTCAGCTAATCTAATAATCTCTCTTAATTTTCACCTTGTCGATGCCTCAAGGTCAAACAACTTTTCTCTCTTTAGTGTTCTCAAATGTTGCTATGCTGCTCCTAGGGTCATCGCAAGTAATCCCCAGTTACTAAAGTCCTGTTGGATTTCTCCCATGGGCAGGCGAAACCAGATCCCAAACCCTGAAGCTGGGCCAGAGATAAGCATCCTGAGCCCACTCCCAGTCAGGGGTCTTAGGCAAGAATTCAGAAATACATCATCACAAATCCATTAAGGCCACCCCACTACTTTAACCACAAAGCCCAGATTCAGCCACTAGACCTTCGAGCCCCAGCCTGGAGTCCAAGCACCTTGGTTAGAGTCCCAACCCTGAAACCACAGCACTGCTCCTTCTTGGACTGTGCTCTTCCATTACCATCCCTCACACCAGACCCAGTTTCACTCTGAACAGCCACTCAGGCCTCAGTCTCAGCATGAAATAAAATGCAATGTGAAATGACAACGAAACACTTGAAAGAGGATCCTGTTATATGACAGTGGGATCAGCTAGGTACCAGCTTTTCTATCTGTTCACATAGTAATGGAAACTGAAGTGCCAGTTGTCTTACTGCACATTTTGGAAAACACAATTATAAGGATAGTAACACAGTAAAGAAGGCCTAAGTGCTGCTTTACAGTATTTCTGTAAAATGTATTAATACAAATCTTTCAAGTCACTCAACACCAAGGTCATTAGCACTAAAAGAACTTGCTCTTCACTAGCAGGTAACAGGTTAACTATTCTGCATGACCTTACAGCGTTTGTCCTGCTCTTGAGTCGTGCCTTTGGCTGAGCCAAATGGATGACGCCTGTATGGGAGGTAGGCGGTGGCCGTTAGCCACAGAGAGGGTGGATTAACAACCTATATTGAATGGTGGCAGACTACTCTATTGTTTGTGGTACAGCATTGTTTGTGCAACTCTAAAAGACAGCACTTGTGTATACCAACCACAAGTGGGAGATTTGTCTCTTTGTCTTTCCACATCTATCCCGCATGAAGCCACTGTACTGCCTTTCTTGCACCAAAAGTATTGTGTTTTTAACTGCGACAGTCACACTGCATGTATTTGGCTAGGTCTTGTGTCTACTTAGCGTCAAGGCTGCTATACCCTTCAATTAACACAGCTTTTAGTGGGAGTCTTTGAAACCATGGTTGTGGAACAAATACAACAAAACCAAACATTTTCAAGTAGTTCACATTCGGGTTTTATGGCGGCTTTCATTTTTTTTTTCAAACTGTGTTTAGTTAGTGCCTAATGCAGAGCCTGTTCTTTTCTCCTTTCTCTTTCTCTCTCCTTTTTTTATTTTTTTTTTACATATATGCTTTTCATGTTTTATGCTGCTTTACTTGTATACATTGTTTTCATCTATCTTGTATTACAGTCTTCTACACTTTGTCTAATCAGCAACATTGCTCAGTTGCGTAAAATTGTTTCTTACATAACAGATGCACAGGCATGTTTGTTTGTGACTTGCATGAAAAATTGATGTCACCATTTTTGTACTGGTTATGTGTGAGGCTTCTGCAACCAAGAATATCTTTGTTTTATTCCCACTTCGTCAGAAGAGGTATGTTGTTTTTATTTGATTACACATTGGTGATGTATTTTGTTGCCTGAGTAAATACTATTAGTCTCAATGCCCTTTTTTTCTCAAGGTTTAGAAACCAGGTGTTCTCACACTTTGTAAGCCAGGGACCCCTTAGAGCAGGGGTGTCAAACTCAAATGCACAGTGGGCCAAAATGCAAAACTGGGACAAAGTCACGGGCCAACATTGATATATTTATTGAAAGAATCTTCATCCAGATATAACAGTGAACCTTTTCATACGCACCTTAACTAGTTTTGCTTACCAAACCAACCAAACTTAATTTCTTCTACTTTCTGGCACCTTTGAGTCATGCCCATGTCCTTGTCCTTGTCTTGGTGTTTCGTTTAGTGTCGTCTGATGTTGTACTCCTTGGTTATAGCCACATTGGCTCCACGTACAAGACAAACAGCCCTGTCTTTTACATATGTAAACAGATATTCTGCTTCCCACCTGCCTAGAAATCTCCTGTTTTCTGCCTTTTCGCCATTTTTCGGAGCCATTATTAGCATAAGTTGCTCTATGACTACTGTCAACACAGTAGAGGGTGTCTATGGGTCTTGTCATGATTTTTGCACCAACACACCAGCAGAGCATTCTGGAATTTGTAGTATTAGCAGTACATGTGCTGTAGGCTCCACAACTTGCGGGCCAGCTCCAATACTTGCGGGCCAGCTCCAATTGTCCTTTGGTATGGCTTCACGGGCCAAATATAATTACACTGCAGGCGAAATTTGGCCCGCGAGCCAGAGTTTGACACCAATGCCTTAGAGGGATGGAAATTTCCAAGTATCCTTTTACATTTCTAACACTGAGTGTGTCCTAAACCTTTGAAATGCTTCAAATTCATGTAGCATGAATCACACCACAGGTTCTACTGACCTGAAGAAAATTTGGGTGCAAGTCAGTTTGCTGCCGTAACAGTACCGTGCACTTTTGAAATTATATAGCACAGTTTTGTAATCGATAGCAAATAATTTTGTGGATTATGTAAGCTAAAGGTCACAGGCCACTGGAAGTTTCTGGATCCCAATTTGAGAGCTTCTTCTATAAATTGTAAACTTATAACTTATACATATATAAACTTATATAACTTTAATTACTCCTGGTTTGGTCCATATGTCTGCAGATTCTTTTATTCTCTACAAGGGCATGTAAATTTATGATTCTCAGGACAGAGCAAAGTCCAGGATCAACACAAACATAGCTCCTCTTTGTTATCAAATATATAAGCCAGTGCATAGTCTACGCTATCTATTTATACTGTAGTTTTAATTATCTAGGACTTCCTGCCTTTGAAGTGTAATCAATCAGCTCCTACCTGATGCCATGAGAGGCCTGCACATGTGCACCAGAGGCATGTACCCCCATTCCAAAGCCCAACGTTACCCCTCACCCCTCGTTGTTCTTATTATCTTTCCAGCCTTGTAAAAAAGTAGTAGAGTCTTAAGCCTTCTAAATTCACTGCTGTACTGCCAGTCTGACTGACAGGACACGATAAATTTGAACCAGAGTAAACCAATAGGAATCTTTAAACAAGTTATAATTAAGAAAATATTTATTTTCAACCTCTTTTATACATTTGTAAAGCATTACAGCCTATAAATCATTTGATTGGTCTTTTCACAAAGATGTTATATTTCTCATTATTTGTTATTTCTCAGTAATTTAAAAAACATGCTTAATGAATGAAAAATTATAGGCTATCCTTTACATCACTTAACCACATAATGTTGCTGAGTAAATGAGGTCTTTTGTGTGTAGTAGCACATTTTAGGATACGCAGACATCCTAGAGAAAAAAAAAAGCTCCCAAGTCCTTTTTTTTTCAGGACACAGCATGTTTTCATTTACCAAACAAGGAGCAGAGCCAATGAGAAAATCAATAGCACAGATAAGAAGCCCCTCTGCCCTCAATGTGTGACGGTGAACCCATATGGACACAGCAGGGTGCTGTGGCGAAACATGTCGCCAGGAGGAAAAGATCCAGTCTCCCTTCAAATGTTTTTGCTCTTCTCCACAAACAAAAGGGTTTTGTGCGATCATTAGCAAGTTTCATAACTCCACACTGCTGCAACTGGAAATTGAGAATTTACTAGTCTGAAGAGGAAAAAAAAATAAACATGAGAGAAGAGGATTGTGTGTTTGATTGCAGCTGTGAGTAAGTGTGCATACAGGTTTGTGGCTTAAGGTCAAAGGTCCCATGAAAACACTGGAAAAAATGTGTATCAAAGAAACCGATATATACATGTACAGTCTGATCCATGATAGTCCATGCTTAGGGGGTTGTGTGCAATATGTTCTCGATTACATAGTCCAGGTGATTTCTGGCTGTCTCTTCTCAGAACATGATCTCCTCCAGGCCAGGGCCCGTGTCTTGTTAAAGCGGCGTGGACCCGGCGTGGATTGAGTTTAAAAGTAATAAAAGAAGCGGACCTGCTGGCTAGGTGAAAAAACCACTATCGGATTCCTAAGAGCAACTTTCTTTTCATGTGCAGACTGCATTCAACGAAGCGTTTAATTCAACAAATCCACGGTTGTGATCCACCAGAAACAGAGCTAGGGTTAGTTCAATTTGTACCAAACGATCTCCACATGATCAAAGCGCGGCAAGCTCTCCCCAACATACTGCTTAAATTAGACTAACACCAAAGTCTTTGGCTCTGGGACAGTATTTGGAATGTCTTACCAGCAGTGAAATTCCTTCGCACATATGGTTTCAATAGGCACCAAGATGCCAGTTTCACATCTTTAATGGGCTGACAAGGAACTTTGGTGCTAACTCTCTGACTCCCAAAAGTTTTTGGGCTGTCACCCACAGAGCAGTGTTCGTTTTTTGTTTTTTACTCCTTCTTCCACTCCTATTACCGGCCGCTGAAGAGGAGTGATTGTGCATTGAAGGGAAGGACTTTTCTCTCCTCTCCCTGCTGCAAACATCATCCTTGCTTTAAGGGTGTCACTTCTCAGAGTGTGCATCAACTACAGTAAGTTGGGCATCCTCTGCAGCCTCCTAGAAGCAACAAACCAAAGTTACAGAGCCACCCTAACCAGACCGTGTCCTTCTCATCATTCCCCGCTTCTCTTCCACTTTTTTTGTTCTTGTAGCCAAAATAGCAGAGGTTAACACTGAACCTGGGTTTGTCTTGCAGGTGATGACTAGCTGCTGTAAGTCCAAGTGGACAGAGGTTTTTCCTTCTGCATTTCACTTGTCTACATCTGTGAGGCATGTGGCACACACATAAACACACAAATACACCAGGAAGGGAAAACACGGGTGTGGTTCTCGTGTGGCTGCTAGAAATCGAGCACTCCTTCGGCATGCTGTAACGGCCTCTCTAATATCAGTGTTATGAGCAGACAGGCTGTGTGTAGCAGTTTTCTGTTCGCCAAAGTTGGATACATCGCACCCTACGCATGATTGTGACTTGTTTGGAAGAGTGGATGTCACAGGCATTATAGATATAAATGGAATATCACACACACACACACACGCACACCACACGCACACAAAGTCACAGACATTTCAGATTTCACAGCTGAATTGACTTAGGACTCTCTGGAGAGTTTAAAATGTGACATTTTCACTCTGCATCTGCACTTTTGTTACAACAGGCAGAAAGAAAATCAGAAAAGTAGAATCAGCAGGAGGTTGGTAGGTGGGTTGTGGGTTAGGGGCGTCTCTCCAGGAGCATATTCAGACTTCTCAGCTCTATTTCTGTTCTAGTGCAATTAGTCTGTTCCCAGAAGACGAGACTAAGGAGAGGCAATACATAATTATACGCTTGTTGGCATGTCACCCCATGAGTTCACTACTATGGTGTGAGTATCAGGTGTGTATGTGTTTTTGTTTTTTCTGCTCTTTTGCATTATGAATTGAATTAAATAATTTTTCTTTAGCCTGCATCTCAGCACATTTCCACGATCTTTGGGTTTGTGTTGCAGATTTGTCTATTTTCACATTGTCTTTATTGTGTTTCTGCAAATGTCACATCATTAAACATAAATATTATATACATTAAGTTTGTTCTGAAAATGATTCTTTTGTTAATCTTTCATATCCATTTTATTATAAGGACATCCTTTTACTTCTGATGTACGTGATACATGAAGAAAAAATATTCTTGAATGTTTTCCACTCTGTACAACAACATGAAACTAATTTTTTTTTAAAAAAAGCAACACCCAATCATGAAAACATGTTTGCATGTTTCACTCTCAGTGCAGAAATGCTTGTTACCAACTTTAAATGGTTTGGACAATGGCTAAAAGTAATGTTCCCATGCAGTTATTTATGCACAAGCAGGCTTTTGTCAGGAAGCAACAGAGCGACATTGATAAATTTATTGTCATATATGAGAAATCCAAGCAACATAGTTACAGGCAGAGCACCGTTTCAGACCAGAGGAGGGACGACTTTGGAAAAAGTGAGCATAGCCCCAAGTTACACTTCTTGTCTTTGTTAAGTTTAGCTTCCACCTCCTCTGAAGCCCTCAGGGTTAATCAGAGGCATAAAGGTTACGATGTAAGGGCCAGTGACTAACGACAATATGATGTGCACGGAAACGACATGGCAGTTTGCAGCCATTAACCTGGGAGCAAGACATCGCTCATTTTTTAAAGGAAGACGGGTCAGGCTCAACACGGCACAGGATGAGACTTATTTTTGCTCGCGTCCACGCTGTTTTGAATTCCGACAAGCTGTCCCTTGAAAAAAATGCTAATTTTATTTTCCATTCCCCGAGTCAGACAAGAAAGTTGGATCAAAAGGAAATTGACTGAGCTGTGAACCACATTAAACCCCAAACCATTAAATGGAAAAGTTTACTTTAGGAAGGTTGTTTAGTTTCAGACAGGTTGCATCTGTGTTATCACAGGCACAATCCAATTTGACTCCCCCCAACATATGTTGAAGCGGGAGGACTTGCTCATAAGCAACTTCTTGAGAAATGCACACCCTCTTGAAAAGAGAGAAAAGCTGGGCTAACACGGCGATTCACTGACTGACCTCTGACGCGACCTCTTGCCTGTTTGCTGACATTTTTGCAATTGAGGCACTTGAACAAAAAATTGGGGGGAGGAGAAGGAAGAGGAGAGGAGCATGGAAGGAGGAGGGGGAAACGGGAGAATGCCTTTTTCTGATGGATGAGGTCTTCTCCTGTTACATTTGGAGAGAACACAGCTGTGAGGAGCTGTTAAGTACACGCAAACAAGCCGTCTGCTTCAGACAAGCCTGCCGGGCACCCGGCCCCACATCCCACTTGTACAGCTCTGACACATGATCACAGCCAGACAATACATGTGGGAGCTGAGCGTGCTCCACTAAAAAGTGAGAAATATTTTCAACTAGAACAAAAAAACAATCCCTTTTCAATACCACTGGGACCCCACTTGGTATTAATTCATCTTGTTTCTCTTTGTCTTGTGCTGGTTTGTGTGCTGCTGGGGAGAAGGAAGAGTGAAAGGAGAGAGTGAGGTTTGGTGGTTTAGTGACTAGGAAATAGGTTAGGAATGGGGAGAAATGTAAAGAACATCTGCTACCGTGACGATGTCACACTCTGTCTAATGTGTTTTGAATAGGCACGGCTGTCCCAACTTGTGTGAGGGGAAATCTCTCTGATCCATATGGTGATTAGGGGAATTAATGTGGGATTTTTAAAGTGATGCACACCATTATTCTCTGTTTGGTTTTTTTTATTAGGCTGTGCTAATGATAAAATAGTTTAGTGTGTTAACGTATTATTTGAGCACTTTCTTTAAAGCAGATAGAATCGCCACAATAAAGCTATTGTGTTATGTAGGGATGGTAAACACGATCATATTGTTTTATAAAAAAAGATAATCACTGGTCAATGGTTTAATTTCAGGGACTGTTTAATCACATGTTCCCCAGGTGAGCCTTTGCTAAGGGTATTAACCCACACTTTGGGTGCAGTAAGTAGTGATGTCATCTCAACAGTGACTGCAGAGGGGGCGACATTAGTCACTATACTGGAATTGATATGATGCTTGTGGCAAACCACAAATAAGCTGACAAAGTTTTCAAACTTTTGAACACTTCCCATCTACAAAGAGTGCAAAGTGGTTTGAGCAGTAGCCTATTGTAGTGCTGAGAACATGTGGTACTGCGCTAGTCTGAGTCATATCTGTGAATCAAAGGATGATGGAGATGGTTTGCCGACAGATGTATGCTGTGGTGAAATCTGGATCCCTAAAACAAACTGTGTCTTGTCATATTTTAGTAATAATCCCGTAAGCGTCTGTGAGTGAAACTTGAAACGTTTTGGATAATTGGATAATCAGTTTTTTTTTCTGTGTTTGTGTGCATGTGTATATTGTTGGGACTGCTGATTCAGCATTCATCACTGCAGCACTACAGCTGGTTTTGTTTTGTATGTGTGGCTTTTTCTCTTACAAAGTATGATCTGTGAACTTCAAATGACTTCTGCTGTGTGAAGTGTATTAGTGTTAGAAATATAGTGCGTATGACACACAAAGGACACAATAAGCACCCGCCTGGATATGTGCATGTATGAAAATGTGTTTCTTTCTCTGGGGCAACAGTAAAAAGGAAAGTGACGTAAGCATTTTTGATCCATCTAATTTCCAAATCACATATGCTATCTGGCTTTAATGTATAAAAAAAATATGTTTGGTCAAAGCACCAAAGCCATTGTGAGCTCAGGCCAACGGCCCAACTGTAACTACCTGAAGTACCATAATTTTTGCACCTAAATCATATAGCAAAAACTAACCTGCAGGCAATTAATCATCATGCTATTTATAGAGCTGAGAGGGTCAGTGTCCTCTTTATAACAAGACAAGAAGAGGACAAGCACAGTGTGGATAAGTCAGCAGTGCCAGGTCCAGGTTGCAGGATACACTATTGTTAAGTATCTCCATTTATCACGAGACTTAGGTTAAAGAGCAACCCTACTTCCCGTATCCCAGCACTTCACACTCAGCTGAGCTGTTCTGCAGGACTATCACAAACAAAGGCAACCTTTGCACAGCAAAGACTGGGGCTCCAAAGAGAAAATAAACACACAGATGAATAACTGGGGGGGGGGGCAACTACAAGAGGAAATATATTTATATCAATAGTGCCTGCTGTTATTTTTCCACACTGCAGAGCGCTAACAGTAGCTACGTGCTGTTGTAGCTGCTGCCTGAGGGGTTAGGGTGATGAAGGAAATCCAGGTGAAGCATTTCTCCTGCTCTGATGGCGTCACACCACTGGCTGCCTGCTGATAATGTTATGAAGTACACTCTACTTGGCACTGTTTTGTGGCCAGACAGGCTGGTGACAAGTTATTAGGTCAAACATGGAAGCAAAAAATACTTGTGGTAAGATTTTCATGTACAAACAACATATAGACCCCAGTGAATATGAAATTGCACTCACAAGAACATGCGACTTACTTTTGTTAACAGTTTTAATATTATATGGGTTCTTCAGCATTTTTTTTTTTGTTGGAAAGGGTGCATGATATAGAATTATTGAAAGAAAAGAAGGACTTTGTGTTCACTGTAGTTCTGGTTCACTAACATTACCATACAAGCTAATTTTACCTCTCACTAACTGAGCTGCTGATTGTTGTAGACTCACTGCTGTCACGAAACACCTGTTTTTACAAAAATGCCGAAATATACACCAAACCAATATTACCGTACAAAGGTCCAGCTCTTATTATGTGCAATTTGTAAGATTTAAGTGCTTCAAACTTATTTTAAATGTAGAGGTTCAGGCCATAATTCTTATTTTAATGGGTGTATTGGTTATAGAGCCCTTCTATTAACATAAACTTAGCATAAAACAAGGAAATTTGGTCAATTCCAAATACTTACACAATATTTCTTGGCGATAAATCTTATACTGTTGGAAAGCCTGTTTATTTCTACTTGGTGCCGAATTTGTAAGGAAAATGCTTTTGTGGGTTGAGCAGCAGAGTTGAGTATGTGGGCTGCATGCATGAAGAACTTGCCAAATCTTCTCTGCTAATGCCAGACAGCTAATTCTGCTGTTGACTCTTGTTTTAAGCTTCATCATTGGAGGAAATCTTAATGCAGATAGATATCGAGATGAGATTGTGCAAACAGTGGCAGAATCACATCTGTCATATCTCCGCAGTCTGCGACTGAATTCTAGTGAAGAGGATCGAATAGCCCACCTGCAGTCCTGATCTGAACTAATCGAACACTTACGGGATCAGCTTGGGTGTGCTGTTTGTGGCAGATTGACCATCACAACAACGTTGGGTGACTTGCAACAAATGCTTGTTGGGATGCCGTCCCATAGCAGTGTGTGACCGACACTGTGAAATGCATGAGGAGGAGGTGCCAGGCTACTGAAGCTTCTGTTTGTTAGATGAATAAGTTGTTAAATTGCCAGTATGTTTTGTTTCTTCAGACTTCAATTATCCAATTCAATAAACGACCCCAAACAAGTGTCAATAGCAGAATGAGCTGTTTGGCATTGGCAGAGAAGATTTGGCAAGTTTTTCATGCGTGCAGCGCACATTCTCAACTCTGCTGCTCAACCCACAAAAGCATTTTCCTTACAAATGTGGCACCAAGTGGAAATAAACAGACTTTCCAACAGATTTATTGCCAAGATGCATTGTTACAACAAAGAAATGATCAAACACAAATTTCCCCACTTTGTGTGGTATGTTTTATTTTGTGAAAACATTATAACCAAACAGTAATAGACCACAAGTTATTAATGTGTGAAAATAAGATACATAAGTTAGGGCCACAATCTAATAAGGCATGGCAACGTAATAACTGAGCTGTGGCCACATCTCAGTCATTCTGTTGTTTACTTATAGCTCCATGTAGGTGTATTACCATGAAACATGGAAAAATGTGTGATAAATAAATGAAAACTCTGTAATGATAAAATCTTCAAACTAAGCAGTGTTGATCAGAGTGAACAAAAGTACAAAGTAACCAAATAAACTGCTGCCCCAACAGTCTATTTTTATTTTTTTTATGCAATCTTTGACTTGCCAGTGCCTTGACCTGCCAATACAGCATCATCGCTGTGATGCAGACACTCTTGATTGCACTGCATAGGCTCCAATGTGACAAACCAAAGCCCTATATACAGGAAACCATATCATGTGATATGATGAAATTTTAGAAATTCCTGACATTCATGATAAATATTGCAATTCAACTCAATTTTATTTATATAGCACCAAATCACAACAAACAATCCCAATGCAAGAAACATTTATTTACAAATTAAAAAAATAAACTCAACAGGGTTGAACTGGCTCCCAGTGGTTAAACGTCTGTTTTCAAACTCACTGGAAGTTCTGTTCCACTATATTCCTCATTAGTATCTCTTTCTGTTTGTCTGTCCATGCATGGCTATATCTTTAACCGAGGCTTGCGCTCCTGGGACACATTTCTATTCAGAATCACCAGTTCGGTTTGATTTGACTTTTTCGTCCTGCCCCTCTCCACTTGAAAGAAAACAACAGTGCCCCCTTACTTGTTCTCCAGATATTAATTTAGCGTAATTTAATTTGGAAAACATCGCCAGCAAGTTTTCTTGGCACAACCTTTGAAGTGACAATATGAAATAATAAACCTTATTAAATATAAATCACAGGGGCGATGTCAATGTTGCTATGATTCCTATTTGATTTTCAAGAGAGAACACATGTGATCACTCTCGTTTCCACCCCCCGCCCCCCCACCCTCTATTCCACTATTTCACCTTTAATTGAATACGTTTCTGTTGTTGTTGCCAACCACCACCACCGCCACCACTCCACCACCCACCCCCATCTACTTCCTCAAGCACGTAATGCATGCAGTAAATAATTCAAATGAAATTAATTTTACAGCACCTTGTTTCCACTAAGCATGCCAACATCTGTTGTCGAGTCACAAGTTTACATTGTTGGTCATTACTTTCCACAATGAGCAAAATGTTTTATTAAAGCCCCACGGGAGTCCCTGTTGGATCAGGGAGAGACGACGGTGCTACTGACTGAACCCTCCCTGAACTCTGACAATCAAAGATTGGTTGCAGCTCTTTTGGGGCCTGACTACTGTCTCGCTTTCCAAAATGGGCTGGGACTTAATGTGATTGAGGTATTGGACGCCTCAGTCCTTCAGGAAATCGCTGACCATAATGAAACGGAGCTTTGCTGACTTTTGAAGTGACGTAGTGCTTTTGTTCTGTACAACAGCGTAAATCTCACCCTGCTGTTGTTTCACAAAGGCATATTACAGTGCAGCTATATACACAGGCCTTTTATTCTGTTACTTCTAATTACCATAGAGCAAATACTAATAGCACGATATGAAATGATAATACCCTAAATCATTAACCATTTTATCCACTGTCAAAGTACAATATGCAGTACACATTATATTGCTTTTTAATGATATTTTCCACACCCTTAACTGTTATTTTGGCTCAATATTAATACAGTGGTTGGTGATGTTAATGATATCTACCAGAGGAAAGCACTTGCATGTACACTAGATATAATATAATATGCCACGAAGATTTGTGTGCACATCCCAGTGTGCCCAGGGTTAAATAGCACATCTCCTTCATTTGTGGAGGAGACAGCGCAGGAAGTAGGGTGTTTATTTGCACAGTCCACGTTTAAACAAATGCACTCACAGCCCTTCAGAGAATGGCACAGAGTGTATTCATTGGTTTTAGTCATGTGGAGAGAAAAAATAAACAGACTGTGCTACATAAATGATTTAAAGAATCTCAATTTTAAAAAAACACAATCTGCACAGACTTGCACAGAAACAGTCATCAGCCGAGTGCTGAGTTGTGAATGTGGTCTTCAAACCTCAAACCGATGCTGCAATGGTGGTTATAAGTTATAGTTGGAAAAGAGGTCTTTAAACACTAAATTCTCCACAGGCTGCGGCTTTAACAGAGCAGATAAACAAGTGGAGAGACAGGCCCTGGGTGTTTCTGGAAGCACCTTTCCTCTAAAGACTTGGCTGTAAAATGTGAAGGGACCAAGGACACACCCCTGAGGAGCTCTGAAGTAGTTGTAGCCACCAAGGGGCCCTGATAGCCCTGCTGCTTCTGTGCTCCGTCGGCCCCCAAGCAGGTGACAGCGACTCGTCTATGCTCTGGGCCTCTGCCAGTAACAGATGTGCTTAGTCAAATGACTAATTGAAAACCTAAAACAAAATCAGCAGCTTGGCTATTTGGCCTGCATAATAACAGTCCTGTGCTGATAAAGGGAGCGGGAGAAAATACGCACACCCCTCTCATCAGCTGCGCCATTAACAATCATGAGCAAAGATGAAAACAACGCTTGGTTTATTCGGCAAATGAAAGCACATAACTAGATGCTGTCCCTGGAGTCCATTTCCAATTTTAATAATACATCAAGGAGCCTAGCCGCAGCAAATGCTACTACGTTGAGAGCCAAAGCATACCAAACTACTTACAGCTAAAGCATCAGGAGACAACTCCCACAGCTAAGAATTTAGCAAGCGCATAAAGGTACACAACATGATAGCTATTAGCTAAATTAAAAGAGCCATTACCAGAGTAGTATGTGGAATCACTTGCCAGTTAAAGACTACAAACCCAAATTTTCCATTTCAGAAAAAAAAAAAGTCTGCATGTTTGTTTCTTCCCCACCTCATCTCTTTCCATCTTTATCGTGAAAAGCAGGCTGCCTGAGCTCGCCTCAAATTATGTGCATGAATAATAAAATACCTTCTAATTAAAAACTGTTGTTAAATATGCAAAAATCTAATGATAATGAGATTGTGCAATACCTTGGAGTAAAGCATATTATAAATTACTTAGAAGTGCAAGTCGGCTTGACCCAAACATTGCATTTTGAAGGCTACTTGCAATATTATGTCTGGCTCACACGGAGTGGGGGTGCACCAACCGTGTTTAGGTCCGTCTCAAACCGCTTGTGTTCATACACGCGCGTATACGTCTAGCTGTGTGTATACGTTAACACGTGTCTGGGAATTTTTTTTTGGGGGGGGTGGGGTGTTAAATATATGTATGTATGCAAATACTTGCATACAGTCTGCTTCTATGCCTTGTCAGGGAACATGCTGGTGTTATCAGGTGAGTATCAGGACTAAACTTGATCTTTAAAAATGTGGTTCAGATGGCGAAACTGAATATTAAAAAGGCTGCAGTTATGAATTAGAAACATTTTCCCTGCTATTGTTTAAATGGAACGGTAGATAATGTACATACTGCACATGAAACTTAAAACCTCTGATTCATGTTTCCACTGCTGCTAACAACAATAAAGCAACTTCAGATTGTATTTGTATCATGTATTACATTTTCGAAGAGGACAGGTAGCTGTGATTTACACCTATTTGATTTGATTTCATGCCATCTTTATTTATTTGGCAGTTAAGTAAATAAATCTTCACATCACCCAACAAATCTCAGTCCTTTTCCCTCCCTTTCATCAATCATGGGAGTCTTCAGTTGTCCTCAGGTGGCGTTGTCTTCACAGCTATACATTTGCCTTTATGCTCCTTAAAGCAGTAAATAAAAATAGACTTCCTTAATGTGAATTTACATGTGCTTTTGAAGAAATAGGCAGCAAATCAAGAAATGATGCTTGTCAGTTTTCAAAAGTGATGTCCATAAAAAGCAATTGCGGGAGGAAAAAGTGCAAATTTTGAGCTGAATTATTATTTTTCTGCCACTGAAAGTCATGTCCAATTTGATTTTCCTGTGAAGTATATAATAACTTTGTAGAGAAGAATATCATAAAGGAAAAAAAATCACATTATTTAGGTTACTTGTAGATTCTGAGGGGTAATGCATACATACACGCGCACACATCAGCACCACTTTTGATTCCCATAAATTTATAATATTAAGAGGTATTAGTGAATCATATTTACAGACATCAGAGTTGCAAGTCAAATGGTGGAAATGATATTCCTTAGCTTTATAAATTCACTTGATGTATGCAGAATACAGCCTGTATTTAATATTCAGCAAAATAAGACTTCACTCTGATTGAAAGGTTTGCACTTCACACTGTCAAACATGATTGCCTCATTCTGGACCAGCCAGCACCGGGAAGAACGTGCATATTTCACTTCCAGTCAATAGGCCTCCACCATGTTTATTAAAATTTTAACAGGACTCTGGGCTTCACAGCTTTATCAGCTATTCAAACCTACCGAACAAATCAGCTGTCGTCTCTCCTTGCATGTTCCTGCCTCCCGTGTCCCTGACCTTCCTGCCCATCCGGGCACGCTGCCATTTTACTTTCCACCAAGTCTTTATGGTCAAATAAATAGCAGCATGCGACTCTACCCATCACACATTATAACCCTGATTGTTTTTATATTTAAACCATAAACAAATACTTGATGGTGGGGGAACGGTAATAAATCAAGTGACATTATATGAGAAGGCAACCCAGCCAGCGAAACAGTCATTTAGATCGCTCATCCAAACACATACAGACAAATGCACTTTGAGGATGGAAGGCCACTAATCATACTTACGAGAGGAGCTTTGATTCAAATGATGTAAAGGAATAACTTTATGTAATGAACAATAGTAAAAAGAATGACTCTGAAACCAGAGTCCACTTTTTCCCTTTTTGTCCTAATATCTACATACTTCATGTGCTGTGGCTAAGCCTCTTGTTTTCATTGGTCATTCAGTGTTGGCCTTTGTTCAAGCATCATGGTTTGGCTTGTCAAATAAGGTAAATAAGGTGTGAAAATTTGACACACCAGCGTGGTGACGTCAGACAGTAGATGTCACGAATGCAGGCCAGTGTTTTTGGTGAGGCAGGATGAAATGCTTGCATGTGTAGGTACCTTCCACCATGTGCAGGGGTATACACTTTGTCTTTCTGTGCATATGTGTAAGAGAGCAAGACAAAGGGAAGAAATAAGTGGGAAATGTGTGTTTCTGTTTGACTGAGAGCGAGTGAGTGAAATTAGATGTGTGTGCACGCATGAAACTCATTTTACCCGGCTATCAGCTTACATCCTTCATCCAGCGGATGAAGTGAGTGAGAAAGTGGCAGTTCTTTGGCAAATAAAATCGGGTTCATGCAAAGCCAGTATTAATTTGGCTTTTCCGTAGGAATGAAATGTTTTTGTTTTGGGAGGAAATTGCCCTGAGCAGTAATGAATTTCCCCCCTCTGCGCTATGTGGCACCATAATTTAGCAGAGTGATAGATCACATAGGCCGACGATTTGAGTGTGCATATATTCTAATAGAAAGCTGATAAATATTAAATGCGCGACATTTAAAAGAGGCTCATTTTCCTAGCTTTTAGTGCAGAGAGAGCAAAATCTTTCATAATGGCTACTGGCAACACAAGGCGGTAAAGCAACAACAAAAAAAGCCAAACAAAAAAAAAAAAAAAAAAAAAAGAATAATGGGGACAAAAATATATCAAAA
>VOQJ01042335.1:23614-38266 GCA_015052665.1 Apistogramma diplotaenia | reverse complement strand
AAAAAAAAAAGAAAACAACAAAAAAAAAAAAAAAATAAAAAAAAATATAATATAAAAGTAAAAAAAAAAAAAAAAAAAGATTAAGGAAATAATTTATTAAAACTTTTTTCTTCATAAGAAAATTTGGGACAGCGTTCAATCACGACACCCAAGTTGCAAAATTGAATTTCACATGAATACAACCATTTTGGTGTTTCAACATGTCCCCTCGAATTAATAATAATAATAAATTTTTTTCTACTTATTGGATGTTGTCGGCAAATTGTATGGGGAAATAAATTGTAGGCACCATCAAGAGAGACCCCCCCTCCTCCCCCTTTCCGTCTCACTGTATCATTCATGAGACCACAACATGTGTAATCATGCTCAATATTTTATTACAGGTTGTAATACAACAACTTATTCTCATTCAGAGTGTATGCATGTATCCAAACATCTCACCCAATAATAGGAACAATGGGGCTTTAAGTTGTTCGTGGAAAGAAGCCACATCTATTGTGTTCAAATATATCATTCCAATTGAACCATTATGACATCGCCTTTTAAATTTGTCTTGGCCAACACAAAAGACCAGTGGCCCTTTAACAAATGTGAAGGGGATTATTCTATTCCTTCAACGTCAAACCCCACAGCCTTTCTCTTCTCTTTCACACAGGGGCATGAACTTGGATGGGTCCTGCTTTCCCTCCTGCTGAACACCACATTTTAAACACACAGGCTGGATTAACCCACTCACTGCCCCCCCCACCCCCCACCCCTTGTGTGGAGAAATCCTATGGACTCAGCAACCCCTACCATGATAGTAACCAGCAGAAACGCATGCTAACTGGATCATGTTCTATGAGAAGTGGAAAAAAAAAAGTGTCCCTAACTTTTCTCATGTCACTTTCTCTCAGAGCCCCCAGTGTGGATGGGTATAGGCCTCACTTAAAAGAGACTGCTTTGAACTAGATTCATGGGCCATTTGCATAAGCAGATTTGGGTGAGGAGAATGGAGGGGTATTGCGGCTGGTCATTAATATGCCAGCTAATTCAGCACATTGTAAGCCCATTGATGCTTCACTAAAGGGCAGTTATCCCATTGCCATTGTTTAGGCCTGAACCAGTCTCAGCAGTTGTTACAAATTACAGACTTAATTGATTTAAAATCTGCCATAAACCACACAATGAGGGGAGATATGGCAATGCTCAGTGATAGAGCAGTGCAGAGTGCGATTTTTTTTTTAAACACTAATGTTAATGTCTGTCTAATAAATGAATGGCCTTACAAACAGCTGTCCCTGTGTTTGTGTGGAAAACATCAAAAGCACATTCTCTCTTTTTTTCTTTCTTTAAATAGACCCAGCAACAAAATAACACATTCGCAGACTCATTTTCGACACGTTCGTAAAATGATGCCCATCGGCCATGTCTTTGGCCATGGGTCGGATTTTAATTCGAGATGCCTTCCAAAGATAACACAGTGCAAGCGATTAGTTCGGGACTGTTTTTGCTGTCATGACTCAGCCACGGTAATGCGCACCCCACATTTTTACACTCAGCACCAATTAGTGGCTGCAACAAAGCCTGACCAAAAATAAACATTGCAGTATTGCATACTTGTTACTACAATAAGACATAATCCCTGGGATGTGCTGAACAATATTAGCTTTTCAATTACTCCTCAGAGCCATTGAGAAACAGTCTATTGAAAGAGAGAGCAACCCCCAATGCATACACGTTGTCCTCCACAGGCTACTCCAGAAAAGTACTTGAGCTGTGAGAGCCTTAAACCACATTTCACCATACACATTAGCGGTTCCTCAGTTCTGATCATCCTCTGTGTATCTCCCTGATTAGATGCCCTCTTTTCACTGCCCCGTCTCTTGTTTCCTATTCTAAACAGCTATAAAGCAAAGTGTACAGAGAGAATATTTTGATGATGCAGTAACGTTTTGTAGCAAGTAAATTTTGAGGAAATTCCAATCATTGATGTTGATGATTATGCAAATGAGAGAAATGGTGATTGTGATGACCGTGATCATAAAAATAAGATGCTCCACCTTTAACAAGTCTCCAACCCTTTCTTCAGGACTTTCCATTGTCAGCAAGTCCTTCGAGGGGTTTGTATGCTGCGGGGGTCGCTGTGTATTCTTCCCCTATTTTCTTCAATCTCCTGGCCCTGATAGGGCCACATCAAAGCTGGTGGAGCTGTGCTTTGTGGGGGCCTTGGTCCCTTGACTCTCAACATGTGGTTTTGTGGCTCTGGACATCGGCACCTTTTAACCCATTCTGTCGAGATTAGGCATCTCCTTCAATTGGGCATTAGTGAAACTATAGTAACCAATAAGAAGCTTGTTGCTGAATGGAAACTATGTATCTTGTCGCAGTGGAGCTGTCGGAACATCACGATCCCAGACAAGTTCCTCGGCAGGATTTTGGCTGCCTGGATGGGGGCCCCTTCTTTTCATGCTGACACCAAGTAAACTCGTTCTACACACAGACAAAGACACACGTACACACACACACACACACACACTTTTTGCAGCCTAGGCACTGTAATGGTAATTTATATTAAACGCAAAGAGGGGAAAAACAGTGTTTTCCACAGGGCACAAGCATTCAATTATCTCAGTTTTCTCCCCTGTCTTGCCTGTAAGAGTGAGTGAGAAAATTGGACTAAAAAGAATAACCAACAACAGTTTAAGAACGGGGAGGGGAAAATGCTGTACACAGTGACTAAGGGAGCAGGACTTGGAAGCCTGGGAAATAAACAGGAACTAATGGAGTGGGTCTATGTTGCAGTCTTGGCTGGCACAGTGCTGGTCCTGGGGAGAGAGGAAGGGCAGGCTGAGGGCCAGGCAGTGTCGCTTGCCCCCAGCTTCATTAAGAGGTGCAAACAAAACTCTACAGTACTGAGTCCTAGAGCTCCATCAGTCAGATCCTGGCTATAGCCTGGGCTTAACATGAGCTAAAGACTCCAGACATCCCGCACTCATTAAACCAGGCTCCTGGAGCAACTGTCACTGGCTACCAGCTCTCCGGCAACTGCTCTCCCTCCAGATTCCTGTTGAGGAGAATCTTCGCACATTCCCAGGTTGGCTCCCTCTCCACCAGCAGCAGTCAACTGCTTGGATTAGAGAGGTCAGTATAGTCAAAACATTTATTCAGCAGAAAAGGCTAGTCAGCCCATTGCTTGCTAAACTATATCTGTGCTAAGAAGCAAATTTTAGAAAGCTCACAACTCACTGACAGCTCAGTCTGTCGGTGTGTACATGACGCACATGTTGCAAGCTAGACTGTGACTCTGCAAAGCCTTCCTATTGCCATCAAATATAAACATCATACCATTGACACTTGGCTAGTGCTTTTTGTCTATCCGTTTTGTTGTACAGCCCCAGTTACAGTGTTCATTTGATGCTGCACAGTCAACACAAGTCTCACACTGGCTCAGGCGGAGCAGGGAGAATCAGCATGAGGGTGGATTGATTTTTGGCTGAGTGCGGACAGAGACAGTGGGCCTCCAGACAGAAGCTTGGCTGGACTCTGTTAAGACTGGAGCCTTCTGTGAGGTTGCCTGCCCCACCACATGGAGTGCTCCAACAGTGACCCTGTGCAAACTGGCAACTGCCAACCGTCTGCTTCCGTCTGCTTGGCATATTTGGCCATTTAGTGGGCGCTTGTGAAGATCAAATGGGTTAAGATCGCCCTTCTTAGTGAGCGGGGAAAAAAGAACATCAAAAAGGTGTAAATTTCACTTCCCCACTTTTGATTAAGTCAAGCATGAAAAGAAATGTAATACTCTCAAGTGGCAAGGGTTTACACTATTGATGCTGTTACTTCTGCTTCAGGAGGCCCAATCAGCCAACAGGGAGCTGAGTAAACTCGCCCTGAGTTTTAGAGGAGGCCAGATGGAGGGCTTTTGCTGTGCCTGAAAAGACAGCTTAAGAGCTCGCCTCCTCAATCCCACTCAATACTGACTGTGTGAAATCCTGGCCCTGGCTAACCCCCCAACCCACCCACCTTCTCCAAAGCTGGTGGCTACCACCATATGGGCTTGTTTAAAAACTCCCACAGGCTGGTACAAAGCACAACAACACAGTTTTCATATCAAGTACTCTCTCAAAGAGGCCCCCCCCTCTGACTCCTTCCCTTCTGATTCCAAAGGCTGTCACGGGTTCTGCTCTGATTAATAGTTGGTGTTGGCCGTCTGTTTTGGCAGATCATTTTGTGCGATGATTAATATGAATTTGCCAGCTCAGTCCAGATTTCATATGTTACTAAATAGGCTGCTGACTAACTGGATGTTTGCCTTTTCACCTACAAAAAAACGCTTCCAAATATTCAAGCGATATTAGTCGACTGACCCTCCAGACTAACATTGCACCACCTTGCTTTGCTTTGTTGCAACATCCTCTCACAAAGCAAAAGTGAAGTAGAGCAGTGCCCCGGTAGTATGTGGTGGACAGCAGAATGGAATAGCTTTTGTAAAGACTTAATAGAATCTTTAACCGTTCCAACAATCCACTCCCATGGAGTTGCATTAAGTAGATATTGTAAAGGGACAATGACCTAAATAGCTCAACATCAACCTCATTAGGCATGCAGGCAGGGCCTGGACCATTTCATGGTGGAAGCTATTGTCAAGGCTCACCCCAGGTAAGCATTAAATTGCAAATGATACCCTGAAAGGCGGAGAGGAGAGGACAGAGTGGGAGAGAGGGTGAATATTGCAGACAGAGAAAATGGTTCTCAGGACAACAGAGAATGAAAAGGCAGTTGGAGGAGCTGCTCTGACCGTAAAAAATCCAATACATCACAGCTTTTGGGGAGCAAATTCCACTCGTCTCCTAAGTGTCTTATTTGTAAGCAATGCTGAGCACAGGCCTATGTAGGCAGACAGAGAAAAAAAAAGGGGGAGGGCGCAAGATAGAGAACCTAATGACAGACTGATAGCAATTACTTGTGCCCGTCAACGGCCCCTCTCTCACCCAGCATTCCAGTGGAAAATTAGACGAGTGGGAAAAATAAGGCAGGAGAAAGGGATAAAGAGGCTGAAAACAGTTTAGATTGTGTCTGAAGAAGTAGTCTCCATGGTCTTTCTGCACTGTCACAAACTTTCCAGCAAAGTCTGCCTCTAAGCAAATCAATAGCTGCATCCTCTGCACCAAACCATCTTCACCTAATGACCCCTTGGATCAACATGGTAATAAAGGGTTCTCTGAAGAATAGTTTGCAACTGCAGAGTGCTCTTATGAGTGACATTAAAAGATGCTCAGAAACGGGAGGTGTGCTCCCCAGCGGAACTGCTCTCTGTCACTGTTCCTGGTGAGAAATTGTGCCTTTGCATATTCCTTGTCACCCGTGGTATAAGGGAAAGGCCCCCTGAGGACAGTGTTAGTCACTTCTTGCTGTGTAGAGTGGAGTAAATTAAAGCAGGGATTAAGGCAGGCAAAATTCTGGATGACAAGCAAGGCGGTGGCAGCCCCATCAAGTTCTCTTTAGGCCCATATGTCTTCATGAAGCTCTGCATTAGGGGCAAACAATGAGCTCAAAAATAAAAAAAAAGGTTTTGGGTTATTTCAAGCCAATGCAGAAAAAATGTCACCCCCTTCTGTCGTTCCACGATGCATAACTTTCAATGCTTGTTGTCTGATAGAACAACATCCTTATATCAGTGAAAATGAAGAAAAGCTTTTGGTGAATATGTGAATGATGCCTTTTTTAAATGTTTTTTTCTATATAACCAAGTAATTTAGGCAGTAGAAGGCACATGACAGGCTAAACCTTATTTAATATAATATCCAAAAAGTGGACAGCTATGATTTAAATCTTGTTTATCACGCAGGGCAATAAACTGAATGCAACTGCTAGTCAAAATACAAACATTTAAATGCAAAATTTTAATATTTGTATTTTTTGAGTTGATCTACATCACTCAGATTACATAGATTAAACTTTGAGTCCAGGATGTCACTTGAGCTGCTTTGCCCTGAGTCACAACAGTGCAAAAAATGGTGAAATTAATTACTACACATGATACGTAAAGCCTGAACACTGGCAGTGCAAACCGCTGCACCACCATCTCATGTCTACTGTAGATCAAGGCAACATCTCTCAAGGTACCTTCTGACATCCGACTTCTTTTGCTCATGAGCATTATTCCATATGATCATTTCTATATTGTTTTAGTATTTGGAGATTCCTCCATGATTCTTCAGAGACTAGCAGGTGTCTGTCTCTGTGAGAACCTGTCTGGGAACACAGACAGTTCTTATGACCATATCAAGGTTCCCCTTGCACTCTGTCACCACTGTCCCATGCACAGATTTGCATGTACAGCTTCATAGTTTCAAGATTCCACAAAAACACAATTTTCCTTCATTTGTGCCACTTTTTTCCATAGATATGGGCCAAATCTGACCCGGAACAGCCTGAATATACACAAAACTATAGCACCTGTATACAAGTGTCAGATTTTCAATTTAAATTTGTTTTTTTTGATCACTTTAGGACATGTTAAATTTCAGGCTAAAAGAATCATATTTAAGGCGTTTTTACAGTACTGCTGTCAGTTATCAGAACAGGTCAAATTTGCGGTTAAATATAGAATAAATTTAGGTTTGTTACAATTTTTAGTTAAATTTTGATGGAAACGTTTCAGGGTTGGAGTTTAGCAACAGTTACCTGTTTTCATGTAGAAATAATGTTTTTTCCTGCACTTTAAATTTTTTAAACTCAGCTTTATTAAGTGACTATTTTTATGCTTTAGTCCTCTGGAATTAAATCCTAAAAGAAACACTAAAGTACAAGTAATGCTATCACATGAAGTCCTGAGATAACTAAGAATTTTTTTAGACTCAATTAATTTTTATTCTTAAAGGACAATTAACTTTTAACCTTAATTGGCTTACAGGAGCAGTGTGAAATACACCAACCTTTAGGGTTAAAGTGGTTTAGGTCTGTGTGTATATTGTAATTACCATGTAATTACAATATATTGTAATTACAATGTAATTACAATATACAATATGCAAAATGCATTAATGGTTTGAATTTCTCTAACTCAAAATACCAAAATCACAATTTTCATTGGAAATAAAGGAGAATATAATTAGAGCAGCAAGAGGTGTTGTGTGAAATATGCTGGTAAATCTATATTGTGTGTGTGTGTGTGTGTGTGTGTGTGCACGTGCACCTTAATGTGGTTGTTCATTTCCATGGTGACCCCTGTCACTTATTTAGGCTACAAAGGTGAATCTTTCATTTTTCACTGTGTAACTGTAGATTCTGTTGTTTTGTATGAGTTGCCTGCCTCTATTACAAATACTGTCTAAAGAAATATAAAATGTTATGTCCATATAATGTGATAGTGATGATAAGTGTGGTCGTTAATATAACTGCTTTATGAATCTTATTGGCTTTTGTAGGCCCGGTGTTTACACTATGCACGAGCACAGCGGGAAGCAGCCATCGGGTGCTCTAATGAAAGTCACTTTGTTGTCCTACAGTGAGGTCAAGCTTTTACACTTGACCATAAGCCCGGGGGGCTGCACTGCATGCATGGCCTTGGAAATGACTGTCAGATAAGGCATTGTATAATTTAGATGCTGACTATACATATGACTACATGTAAAACAAGACATTTCATACTTCTGTGATAAATTTAGAAAAGAGTTCAAATTAATTCTGAATCCAAGTTGTTGTTATTTTGTGTGTGTGCGTGTGTGTGTTTATTTGTGCATGTGTGTGTGTGTATTGCCACCATCACACCAGAGGATGGCAGAGTGGTTGATGAGACTTGGCTTCATGGAGCTTGGCTCCTGCCTGTGGCTGCTTTGGATTCAGGGGAGGGCTTTAACAGTGAGCTTTGGGCCCCATTAAGCACTACAAAGCCTGCTTATTTTCTCAATTCCACACTTCCCTTTAAATCATTCTGCATTCTATGAATTGCAAGAAAGAAAAGCAAAGGCAGATAAATCCAATCTGGAATCACATTTCAAAGGTATCTCAGACATATTCAGTAGATGTAAGTGACAGTTCTGACACTATTTCTAAGAACCTAATAAATAGGTGTGTATATACATTTAAGGAAATCCTTCCACATATTTGCGATGATCAGATCAGACAACCATACAGGATAAATAAACAGCTGTAATGACAATCAAGGGATATTTTTTGTAAGATCTATTGAGGCACAGTCCTGCTTGACACGGCTAAGGACAATTGGGTTCTTTAAAATGTATGTTGCACAACATTTTATTGACGGGTTACATGAAACCTTTCAACAGTGCGAAGCTGTATAAGCTGCTAACTCGTGATTCCAGCAGCATTCATTTGTCCATCTGGCTGCTGTGTCCAGGTCTCTGGCCCCCACAAGCAGTCTGTGCATTTAGACTCTATCCATGGCCTTGATCCTCTTGGTGGCTAAAGATGCAGCACACTAATGAAGAGGTAATGAGCCAGCAGATCCCTGCGATCTGTACGGGGGCCACAGTGCAAAAGTTTATGTTCCCAGGACGGGGAGGGAGAGCATGCCGAACAAGCTGCAGGATGAAAGCTGGGCCTGAGTCGGCCGCATAGATCTACAGCCACAGAGGGGATTACAGACACCTACTTCCAGCTTAGGCTGGAGTTTTTGAAGTTGGGCATAGGAGGGGTGGGATCCCTTTGGCAGAGTCCTGTTTGATTCTGGTGGGAGTCCGTCTCTAATCCCCCCTTCCTGTTCTCACCTTCTGCCTGATCCACTGCAGCCTCTCATCCCCATGGTCCAGGATCATTATCCACCTTGGCCAAGGGGCTCCCCCTCATTAATTTCCCTAAGCAGATTACAGAGTGTGCGTTTGTTGTTGTTGTTTGAGCCATCTGATTTGCCTAAGCCCTTTGTTTTTTCATCTGGTTTACACTTTAATGCCCCCCGAATGAGTTTCAATGACCGGGGTGGGGATGGGGGGGGGAGTGGGAGGGATCAACCTGACCCACTGGCAGTGCAGCAGAGAACTTAAGAGAAGTGAGGCTGGCCTGAGGGGGTGGATAAAGGGAGGAGCAATATCTTACTTCTCTCCACTGCAAATTTAGATGTTCAGAAGGAAGAGACAAGTGTTGATTTAACCTCAACTCATCTCCTCACAGTGGAGCTAAAGACTAGATGGGACACTGGATCACTGACTGCAGCCACTGGACTAATAAGGACCGCGGGCCCATTGTTAGCTCCTCTGGACTGCAAATGACATAGCTGCCGAGCCAAACCGGACCTAGTTGTCTCTCTGCAGCCAAATACCCATCTGAAAAATGAACCCTCGGAGTGATGCCGTCAGTTGGCCAGCTTCGCAAGCTCCTCTCTGAATTTGGGGCTGTTTGTACAATCCGAAGCTGGGGGGGAGGGGAGGTTCGCAGTGATGCTTGGTCACTCTGGTCACTCCATCTTCTCCGTGTGACATCTCATTAGTAAGATGCACAGCCTGACCTGGGTCCAACAGCACTTGGCAGTCCAGTATGCTCTCCAATCTGACACACCTCTCACACATCATTATCAGCTATTAGCCACAGTGAGCTGCACATTACATAATTAATCCAGCCTTTCATAAGCAAAGAAGGTGCTGGGGTACATTCACTAGTATATGACATAAATGATAATCCTGCATTCATGCAGGTTTATGATTTGTTGGACACTAACTAGCTGCCGTTGGCAAACACATTTATCTTTTTTTTGTTTTTATGCAATAAACTGATTTCCCTCGCCATCCCAAGTGGCTCTGCTAAAAATAAACAAGGGTAAAAGAGGCCAAGGCATGCACACAAGAACAACCTACCAGCAACCAGACAAGCATCCTGCCCAAACCCCATCTATAATCTACCTGGTTCCTAGCTACAGCAAACAAAGCATACAATTAATCTGGCAAAGCCAAATGTAATTGATTGATAAGGGGCAGAAGAGCCGGCACTAACCTTCCTGGGTTCTATTTGTCTGGGAGCACAGACGGACAGTGCAGATGTCATTAGGCCCGTCACTGGGCCAGACTTTATCGCTGAGATCAAAACCAGTCAATTTGGAGTACAGCCAACATCACCCAGTGAGGTCGGGCAGAGAAAAGATAAAGCTAATGGGACACTCTTGTAGACCTCATCTCCATCAAGATCTAACAGGCCAAGCAAAGGCACTCTTTAAGGTCACAAATGACTACATTTGTCCTGTTTTCAAAAAACTGTACTGGGACACCAGAAAAGGTCCCTGTTCATGATGAGGAAATTTGTGTTTTTTTGTAAAAAAAAAAAGCACAAAGACTAAAGTTCTTGAGCAATAACAGTGAAAGAGTCGGCTGAATAAACACAGATGTTTAACCTATGATGTCCACAGCTCAGGACCGATCTACTAGTGGAAAATGTTATGGTCTTTTTCTATCCTGACCTACAATCATAGAATACTGTTTGTGTATATCTTTTCATTGTAGAGTCGAAACGGTATCGTGAATCACACAGAAGCTGGACTGCAAATGGCAACAGAGCCTAGGAATTTGGTCTTGGTTTAGACTGGGACATAAAAGACACAACAACATCAGAATAAACTGTCATTTATGCACACACAAGCAAAGCATTTGTATATGGCTCCTGCTTGTTGTAACTAACTGTCTACAGCTGACTCTACATTGACCACATCCCCACTTTATGCAGTTTCATTTGGTAAACCTGGTTTGTAAGCAGCCTGAGTAACATAAACTGCTGCTCTTCATCTAGAAACTAGACAAAATATTTTTTTAGGTTTTAAATGGCCAGAAGAGTTTCCTTAAGCAACCAGTGCCTTTGTATTTATATTATTGTGTTACGTTTGCTCATATTTATTATTCAGACATGATGAATTGCCTGAGACTGACTGACCTGTTATGGTACAGAGCATTGCATAAAGATTAAGGTATCAGTTTGGGGAAAAGTAAAAAAATCAGAACTCTTAGATAGTTCAGTGAAAGCTAAAGGCTTTCCTGTGTTTCACTTAGGCTCTTAACCATACCAACCTTTTGCCTCCTGGGGCAACCAAATGCATTCAGTCTGTGCAAGCGTTTCTGTGGGTTTTCCCTGGGTGCTCCGGTTTCCTTCCACAGTCCAATGACATGCAGTTAGTGGGGGTTAGGTTAATTGGTGGTTCTAAATTGGTGTGAATGGTGGCCTGCCTGCGTGTTAGCCCTGCGACAGGCTGGTCACCTGTACCGGATGTGCCCTGCCTCTCGCCCTATGGCAGCCGAGATGGGCTCCAGCCCCCCGTGACCCTGAACAGGATAAACAGGAGAAAATGAACGAGTGGATGGATGAAAAAAAAAACATATATACGACCCCATTTGGATCCGGGGCCCTGGGCATTTTCCCACAAAGTGACGATATGTCCTTGTAACTGAATGTAAAGTGATATTTAAGTGAAATCAGGGTTTCTGCTCTGTGTTTCTCACATACTTTGTCCAAATCAGTCAACTCAAAATTATAATTCTGCATTAATTAGTTATGTGGGAGTTTTAAGAGTTTTACTCAGTATGAGCTAAATAAATGCCTTTGAAACAGCACATTTGTGCAATTAATACAAGTGGATATAATTTCAGCTCATTAAGTTTAATATTCTGCCATGAAGACAGATTTTTCTTGAAGAAAATTTACATGAATTCCACTAATGGAATGGCAAAAAAAAAATCACTTTTATGCTCTTTTCATTTTCTCTTCTGCTGGACAAAAAGGTCTGATTTTCAGTTTGATTAGTTGCTACAGTTTGATTTTGAGCTCGTGGCCACAGGTGAGGGTAGGAACATATTCATACTTGTTCTCTCCACCACAGCAAACTGGTACAGCATCCACATCACTGCAGACACCACACCAATCCATCTGTCAGTCTTCTGGTCCACTCGCCCCTCACCAATGAACTACTCCACTTGGGGAAGCAACTCATCCCTGACACGGAGTGAGCACTCCACCCCTTTCAGCTGGGGACCTCTGTCTCAGCCCAGCCACATGCAGCTGCAAAAGCACCCTGGAGCAGGAGGTCGCATCCCAGTGTGGCCAAAGAACCACAACATCTGCTCTAAGAGCAGAAATCCTGAGGCCACCAAAGCAAACCACCCTTTGCTACTTAGCTGCACCTAGAAATTCTGTCAATAAAGGTTATGAGCAGAGTCGAGCCCCAAGAACACGAGATCATGAATGAGATGAATGATATCTCAAGCGGCAGAACTGAGCTTCCTCTGAAGGATGGCTGGGCTTTCCTGTAGAGATAAGGTGAGGAGCTCAGAGTAGAATGGCCTCTCCTCTAAATTGAAATGAGCCAGTTGAGGTGGTTTGGACATCTGACTAGGATGTCTCCTAGGTGAGGTGTTTGGGCATGTCCCAGCAGGAACCAGACCCAGGACACGCTCGAGATATAATATGTTTTTGGCTGGCTTGGGAATTCCTTGGCCTCCACAGGATGAGCTGGAGGAAGTTGCCAGGGAGAGGGTGGTCTGGGCAGCTGTGTTTAGACTGCTGCTCCTGAAACCGTGGTTCGGATAACTCAGAGGTCGGCAACCATTAACACTCAAAGAGCCAGTTGGACCCGATTTCCAAGAAAACATTGAGAGCCGCAAATACATCAACCCCAAAAACCGGAAACCGAAAACTTCCGACTTCAGCGAGTGACGCATATATTGAGAGCCGCTGCATAAGGATGAAAGAGCCGCAGGTTGCCGACCCCTGGGATAACTGCATAAGGGATGGATGGGTTTTGATTTGGACTGGAATGATCTGGCATTTTTGCTTTTCTTTCCACAAAAATGAGGTTAAACAATTTAATAGAAGGGACATAACAAACCAGTGTCACATCAACATGTAACAGATACAACCACAGCATAAAAATCAGCAGTTTCATAATTCCAATAAATTTACTGTGAAACCTTAAAGAATCATAGAAACTAAAGAATAAAGAGATGATATGCATAAAATAAACTCTAAGTCCTATAAAATGTTATTTTCATATTAAAATCTTAATTTAAGCCAACAATTACCAAACTGTACCATCTCATATTTGCCTAAATTGCATTTATGCCAGCATTTATGTAACTGGTTACACATTTGGAAAAGTCCTGAACAGCCTGCTGTGAGCATTTAATGCTTAGGATCAACCTACATTTCTTGCTTTGGATATAACTTTGCTCCAATTTCTCACTGAATAAAGTTGGGACGTCCTCCAAGCTGTAATCTTTTTAGATTACGTTCACTATACATACAAGCATAACAATTTAGTCTGACCAAATTCTGGACATGTGTATTATGTGCCAAAGTGCTTGAATTTGCCTTTGGTGTGAATAAATTTTACTCATACACAGCAAATCACAAGCCAGGCCCTCTGGTGCCCCTGTAGGATGCGGGCAGTAGGTTTTGTACTGTATCAGACCCAGTCAGTAGAAATTTCCTGCTAGCATTAAGCTGGGAAAGAGTGACACAGCGGGGCGATAGAGATGGGGTGGGAGGAGAGTGGCCCACAACCACACTGGGTTTCGGTGGCAGAGAAAAGCTGCAGGCGGTGGCATGGACTCCCTGACAGCCTCACCCCACTGATCCCGCAAATTTGGTAAACTTCATGGAAATTTAATAAGTGCCGCTGCTTTGTGTTCACCCACAGAGAATAGGGCCCTGTGCTGGGAGGCACATGTGTGATGGTTTACCCACAGACGCTCGCTGGCCTGTTTCTGAGGCAGACAGAGGAAAGTCCCTCTTAATGCTGTCTCTCAGAGCCAGAGAAGGAGCTGTGACCCCAGGGGCCGTGCTGCTTCAGCCAATATAGGCTCTGTACGTCCTAAGGGGGAATAATGTGCGGGGATGGTCCGGGTCTGTTTCATTTCCCCTCCCTTCTCTCTCTTTCCCTCCCTTCAAAGGCTCTGCTCAGCTGCTCCTGCCAAGCTACAGAGCTCTTTAAGTTAAAAGGACAGCGATACTTATTTGAAATCGCTGCCTTTGCTCCTTCGTCTCTCCTTTTTCAGGGGCTGGCTTCTGTTGCCTGCGCCACACTGGGCAGTGCTCTGCCATGACAACTAAATAGGCCCCCTAATACCACTTCATAAAGCCAAGAAGTATCCTCCAGGCAAGGGGCTGTAAATTAAAGGCATAAATGTTGCCTTCATGGAAAGAGCAAAGAGTGAACCCTCTCCACTAAAATGACAGAAATGACTTAACAGCCCAGGCTAAATGATACCTTAACCAGGCATAATTTATAGCCATATCCATGGTGAGGAATAAATCGATGTCCTGGTTATGAACACTGCGAACAGAGAACATGTTTCTCTGTGGATGTGTGTGTGTGTGTGTGTGTGCGCATGTCAGTGGGGACTTATCATCCTAAGCAGGATGATATTAGCCAGTGGGTGAGACGAGATGTACAAGATATATCTTTTTTTTTACGTTGTTGCTTAGAATAAAAGTGACAGTGGTAGATTTTTAATACATACAGTACATACGCATTCACAAGATGTAAAGTACAGTAATTTACCTACCAGATGATATATATTCGAACCTTATTTTAGAAGGCAGAAATGAAAAATGTATTTCATTTCCAGCTGTTGTCACTTATTCCTGTCTACCACAGCCCTTTAAGCTGTTTTGTCAGTCTCATAAACAGTTCAGCTGCCCCCCCCCCCCTCTCTCCCACCCACCCAGTAGCTTTCCTTT
>VOQJ01042335.1:0-14727 GCA_015052665.1 Apistogramma diplotaenia | reverse complement strand
TGTTAAAAACTAGACTGACTTTTTTGGTGTTTGCTTCTAAAATCAAGCGAGATCCAGGCAATAAGGTAAAAGGAAACTGTCAATTGGAAAGTTGCATGTTACTCATTTTGGGAGATCAGAGGAGCTCCAACAGCATTCTAGTAAAGGAAAGCGTGCTTAAAAGCTCGCACCTTGCTAGTCTCTGACGGGGAAATTGGTGCCACCGGTGTGCTGCACATGCTAAACTGTGCTGCCATCTGCTTCGAGACCTGAGACCAGAACAAACCGCAAGACAGTAGCTGAAGCGCACAACTCAAGGTGGCAGCTGGGACTGCTCACAGAAGCCACGAAGCTACTCTGAGTCTCAACGATGTAGGACCGAAATATGGAAGTGCTTTAGGTGTGACGTGGTGACACAAAAATGTGAAGTTTTGGGATGATGACAGTGAGCCTTGGGCCAAACAGGATATTGCCTATATGACCATCCTGCTAAGACTTTGTGTGCGACTGATATTTCAAAGAGAGCTGGCGGAAAAGGCTGGTGGCAAGTTAATGACAATATAGGATGGCAAAGGACTAAACTGCTCCATTTATGCTCGTGTCCACATGGTGGTATGGAGGAGATCACTCAGCCAGTCCCAGAGGTATAAGATGTTCTCAGTTGTAGTTTCATGGACAAATAACAAAGATCCAACATCAGATAAAGGCATTTGGCTCTTCGGAACAGAGTGGGAAGCCCAGTGCAGTGAGAGAAGCTGTCCTTCACTAGCGGAACCATTCTCCACACTTGGCATTGACATGAAAGCAGCTTCTACTTCACTGAAGTATGCACACATACGTACGTACACACATACGTTGGGACGAAGACACGCGTGCGCGCACACACACACACACACACCTATGCGCACAGCCCCACACATGCACACTATGCAGGAAGTATGCCTGTCACGGACATGCAGGGAAGGGAGGCAGCAAAAACAACTTTCTGTCGACAAGAATAAGAAAAACAACAGTTGAAAGGGGGTCTGCTTGAGAGAGAGAATGCGAGACAAAGGCATTCGCTCCGTCAGAACTCATCAGTCTGCAGAGGGAAAAAATATGTAAGGGAGATGCAACCATATGAACGCTGTCACTGTCCTCTCCGTAACACAAGACAGAAGGCATCGGCTGGTGCAGAGCCAGGGAAACCTTCAGTCAAAATAATAATAATAAAAAAAAAACTTCAACGTCAACAGAGACATTGGCAGGTTGGCGAGGTTTATATGTCTTGAATGCAGGTATCTGGAATGCACAGCAGTCGGTGGATTAGACACAAGTGTAAATACAAGGCTATAACAAACTTTCCTTAAGTAGGCACTATAAAATGGAGGTGTTTAAAGCTTGGTAATGAGTTTCTTTGCCCAAAGGCACAGGCTTTGCTAAAGAGAAACAGAGAGAAAAGAAACACATTGGTGAGCTCCTCAGTGAAGGCCAGATTACCCTAAGGCCTGCAGAGCCACTCTCCAGAAGAGAAGATAAAAGAGCTTATTAATAGCCCTTAGATTTACATGCACTAAGTGGATGTTTATATTGGAACTTGCTGCTTATGTGTGAACATCCAACAACTGTAAACAGTGCCATTCAGGTCCCATTTCCTTTACATCATTGATATTGTTTCAGCTCGCAAAATAGGCAGCCAGAGTTTAAAAAACATCATTCGGGCATTATCTTTTAAGTGGTTCCACAGTTCAGTCTCCCCAGGGCGGTAATCAAGATGCTTCATTGTCGACTTCCTCTTCTGCCTCTTCATGTTACGTCGACTTCAGTATAAACAGCTCAGAAAAGGCAGACAGACAGAAGCCTTTATGTCGGCCTGCCCTGTCAGATGCTCACAAATATAATACTGATTTTCACCACTAGGTGATTACAGCTTCTCATGCCTGATTGAACAGGCCACGAGCTGCTTTGATTAAAAGTAGAAAACAAAAACAAAAAATGTAATTTGATCTACGACTTCCTAAGCACAGCTTTTAGACCCAAGACTTGATTCTGTTGTATAAATATAAAAAAAAAGCAAAGAAATAAATTCGACTTTTTCATTTGTCTTTTCTTTATTGACTACCTCTCGTTCATGCGATGAATTGCATGAAAGAAGTAGTCAAGAGAAGTGGAGTTCACGGGGCACCGTACTGTAAACCCCCACTGCCTTTTATTGGACAAATATAAAATTAACAACAGTCAGGAGCTGTAATGGTGAGCCAGGAGGCTTCCAACACAAATTTCCAATTTGAGGTCAGTTGTATGGTTCTATAAAAGTTTACAGGACTGCTTAAAGAAGAGCTGTCACTTTACAAGAAACAAACTTTCCTAATTAATCATTACGCTAATAACCTCAATATTTTATTGGGCTATAGGTCTAATGCATGTAGCTACTAAAGGTGAAAGTGAAGGCAAAGACCAAATTAATGGCTTTTGTCATAAATCAAAAAAAAAAACCTGCTGTTAGACGTGTTAAAGTTTCCTTTCAGGGAAACTAATAAGAAGACTGTAAAAGTACAATGCACAGCAAAGAAAAGCGATGTAGCTTTTAGCATCAAATTTTATAGTAGCCTTCCACTCGTACAATGGGGCAGCAGCAGGAATGTCAATAGAAGAGCTGGTTGCTGATAATTAAAAACATTAAAAGCAAAACTTTGGAGTCTGAAACCTGTCATATGCACTAGATCCACTTAACATGTAGAACATGGGGGGTGTGTGGAAGAGTTAATAGACTGGTTGACACACGCATCGTGTTCCGGATTCTGGCTTGGAGTGTTCTCTAAGAGTGTAAGGACAGAGCAGCTTTGTTCTGCCAGAACATCAAAGGGCCAACCCAAGCTATTTGAACAATGACTCTCATCTATATATAGAAGAAGTGATGAACGAAGATTCGGACGTGCATGAGGTCACTGTCAGAATACAAGAAACATCCATGCCAACATCCATCAGGTGATGAAAGGAGTGCAAATACTTCCCTGCCAGTACAGGGTCAGTGGCTGACTTCTGAATGCCGCCTCAGCCGAACTATTAAGAAGGCTAAGCCGCCTTTAAATACCGACTCTCAAACAAAGCCCACTTTCCCAAGAAAAATAAGACTTTAGCTTTTACCCGTTTAAGTCCCGTCCCTCTTAGTGGGGTCGTGTCCACTAACACGTGAAACCTTTCCTAGATAAGATCACAGAGAGATTAAGCTCCTGTATCAGAGATTAGGCAAACTTTGTTTTCTCTCATTTGAACCTGGGTGGGGATAGGCCCTGGGCCTGCCCCCCCCAGGCTCGGGCATAATGCCATTAGTGGTGTTTTGTTGACAGCAGGCAACGGTAAATGAGGCCCCACTTTAATCAGAGGCATGCAGGGCTGGTGTCAGAGTTCCCCCATGTCTCTCAGGTGAAAGATGAGCAGGGAGAGAGGTGTTGTCTCCACGTTAATTAAAACTGCTCCCCTCACACGAAGACTCGGTGTTGCTACCACCAACCCGCCCCCTGAAACCACGACTATACTTTCAGCATAAACACTATCCATTAGCTAAGAGTGCAAGGAGAGGGGAAAGCAGCAAGGGGTGTAATTAATCAGACTAAGATCATGTTCTAACCACTTTAAAGCAAGGGGGGGGCATTTATCTACGGGGAAAACGGGTCTGCTCTGGTTCGCGTGTGAACTGTCTAGTTGGGGGTTATTTTGGAAAGTCTTTTAGGAGGGATATCATTAAGAGAAAGTGAAATAATTTCTCACAAAAATGCCTAAACTTTTTTTTTTTTTGATTACAAAGACTGTATAAAGGGTGAACTGCCTCCATCCTTTAATTTCTCCCCATCTTTCAGCCCATGTCAGAGGGACAGGAGACATTGTCTCAACTCTGGCTATTTACCCAGAAATCTCATCCTCCGCAGCGGCTTCCTGTTCCCTTGAAGTGAGACATCCTTTCCTGGTGGATCAACTGGATGAACTAGACACAGATATGCGGATGCTGCTTTAGCCTGGCCATGCCTAGTTACAAAAACACATTCACGCTGTTCATCTCAGCAGCCCGCCCTGAAACACCAGATCCATCCCAGCCAGGAGCACCAGGCAGGAGGCATGCTGCGCCCACAGTTTGGCCTGTGTGGATGAGACAAAGAGTGCTTGATGGAGGGTGGGTGGACGGAATGAAGGAGGTTAGTCTAGGAGTCCCTGCTTCCCTTCCATACAATATGAAACCTCTCAGTCTGATGCAAATAAGGTAGCGGAGGCAAAGAGTGAAAACAAGGGAAAACATAAAGGGAAAAACAGACTCAAAGGAGGTATGGGAGGGGATCAGGCCTCCAAAAGCTCCACAAAACTAAGGGCCTTTTCAAATCATGACAGTGGTGAATGTCAATCAAGCGGTCAGAATTAACAATGTTGGGCCAGTGCAGGCAGGGCTAATGTCATCTTTGATCTGCCCAGCCCCCTCAGCAACACCTCCCTAACCCTCCACTTTCCACAAACCCCTTGTGACCACATGAATTTGACTAGTGACAGCTCGGCATCCTGTAATTTGCCAATTTGCACGCATGTCAAAAAGCCAGACCAGAGTAAAATATGGCCACAAAGTGGGAATAGCCTGAAAGAAGTGTAAGAGATCTGCAACACAGGGGAGGATAATGGAGATGATGGGGGGAAACAGCAGGATGAAATAGATTTGAGTGAAGGCTGCTTTCACAGTGTGCGCGCCTCCTTCACGGCGAACAGTCGACTCTCATGATTTCTACATAACGCAGCCTGGTGGGCCTCATTAACATGCCTTGCGTATTTGTATGTGTGTGCGACTGCATGCGGATGATCAGCTTGTGTGAGTGAGCAAGAGTGTGTCTTATTTGACAAGACCATGTGTGCCATTCATCTTATGAGCACCAGTGTAAGGAGTTGAACAATTCTATCTGCTACTGCTGTGCAGGAAAGTGGGGGATGAGGGTGATTATCCATGGCTGAGCCATTAATCTTGAGCATTATCAACACCTTGCTGGTGCAATCTGTGTTTAAATCCAGCAGTCGATGAATACTTCTCCACCAATGTTCAGCTCTCAATTATGGTGAAGACAATACAAGAGGTACAGCAGCGAAAACAGTGGTCGAGTCACCGAGACGTGCGAGGATTTAGAGCTACAGAACAACTTGACCTCGTATTTTTCCCAGTGGAAAATTAACTGTATATTTAATGTTCACATGTGCATGTTGAAATACACCCCCGGCACACATACACACACACACGAAAGAACCATGAAGCCTGTATAAATCTCTATCAGGAAGCCAGCCAACCTCTCTGCCCCTTGCTGGTGAAAACCATATAATAGTCTAAGGAACCAGAAACACATTTTCTGGATAGTTGGCAGCAAATGTCCCATAATGGTTTGGTCTGGGTAACTTTCTAAATGTTATTTTTATTGTAGGGTCTAAAGGGAAGGGGGTGGAAAGCTTGCACATACACACTGAAAAGCCTGCCATGGTGTTCTGTGTCATGTATGTATAAAAGAACAGAGAGCAAACGTGGTGCTGTGAACCTCACATAAACACACGGAGACAACAGAACTAAACATGCTGCAAACTGTTTAGTAGTCATGCACAAAAATACAGTACCACATTTGCATGAAGGGATTTCTTAAAAAGTCCCAAAAATGATATGCTGTCATTGCAGCATGTTATTTGGTAATGTTTCTGCTGAGTCTGCCATTTACACTTGTTTAACAGTGTTTCAAGTGTCTGAAGCGTTCCCAAACGCCGATTAACATCTGACGAAGGGGCCTTTACTGCTGCAGGAGATCTTCAAACCATCCGTGAAAGTTAAAATGAGGAGCAATTCTGTAAAACACTACTCATTATGATGGCTATTTACCACATCGTTGTAACTGTAAAGGGTGGACCTTTAAATGTCTCACAAAGTAATCTCGCCTCTTTTACAGTTCACTGAATTCTTTTTACGGCTTCCCGAGTGTGAGATGTTAAGAGGGTTGAAAGTAGGACAAAGCCGACATTGCTTGTGGCTTTTTAAAGTTCTGTCAGTCACTCAGGAATCAGGACGGTACAGTGCTATTGATTGTTCAGAGAGGTAATAATAATAATGCATTAGTCTTACATAGCGCTTTTCTAGACACTCAAAGGTGCTTTACAATTTCATGCACTATTCATTCACACCTCAATCACACTTGGTGGTGGTGAGCTACTAATGTAGCCACAGCTGCCCTGGGGCAGTCTGACAGAAGCGTGGCTGCAAGTTTACGCCCACTCTGACCACCACCGTCACCAATCACACAACCGCATTCACACTAGGCAACGTGGGGTTAACCCTCCAGTAGCAAGGCACATTTCAGTCTGGGTCATGACCTGTCAGAAGACTACTATTGCACACACAATGGATACAGTTGCTTTAAATACCTGCTGAGTGCAGCGAGATTGGTGAAATGTGTGATCCAGAACTTGGTGTGCATGTCTCGTGTTGTTATGAGCTGTGTAGGACTGGATTTATTGGTTCAGACGCTGCATCTTCTGGAGTGAGGTTTGTAGCTGCTAGTGCTGTGGACTCTCACTAGTGTCACTGAATGATGATTTGTGTTTTGTCACGCAACTGTTGTCACATATGTTTGTGTTAGGCCATAGTGGATAGTAGTCACTACATGGCTGAGCACATGTTTCTGGGACATACATGTTTAGAAAAGCATGATCTTGAAAATTAGAACTGAAAAAAGAAATGAAAATTGGTGCTAATGATGCTGGTGAGTCTATTAATTATTTTTTGGTGAGAGTAAGCAGGTAGGGAAGAGTCAGAGGTAGGAAATCAGGGGTTAAGCTATTCTCTGGAAAAAAAACTCAACTCATTAATCATAGATCATAGATCATATAGAGTTTGAAGAACTTGAAGGTTGTTCCATCCACTTTGTGCAACGTACCACTACCACTGGCAGCAAAACAGCCCCAGAGCATGATGCTAACCACCACCATGGTTGACAGTTGTTACGGTGTTCTCAACATATCTCGTATCATTGTGGCCCAAATAGCTTAATCTTTGTCTCATCTGACCATAAAACCCGTCTCCTTTCATCCATGTAGGAAGGCTGCAAATGCCCGTCATGGAGCAGAGGCTTCTTTCTTGGTCTGTACCCTCTCAGAGTGATGCTGGTGTTCCACCAGTTTCCAGCTCATGGCAGATTTGAGCCTGGGTGGCTCCTGTGTTGTTACTGGCAAAGAGAAACTACCAGTCACAGTCAATCCTGATCGCTAATGAGACGTTAATAGGCCCTGGCACTGTCACGTTAAAAGACACTGTAGAACCTTCAGCTGTATATTAAAATATTTAAGTTAATGCATTTATATATTTGAGCCTGTGTAGTTGAACAAAAATCAAAAATAAATTCAAAGTTGTGCACCAAATTTTAGTTTTTAAAGTGATTAAAGATGTGTGATGTGCACTCGTTCCACCCTGAAAAACTCTGTGACGTTCATGCGTATGAATGCAAACTTTTGAAGACAACTGTAGCTTTTGGAGTCATTAAGGCTGAACTGAGAATCTCATATATGTTTATTTGAAGGCTCAGAGCTTCTGACATCATTAGTTTGGGCTTAACATGTGCAAGATTTAACACCACGCGTTACCAATCCCAGCTAAGGAGACACTGCTACAGCTGTCTTTTTGTAGGAAAATGATCTGTATTTATTTTTAACCAGTGTGGTCGAAGGACCAATGAGCTTACAGCATGGTGAGATCTCTGTCCGCTGTCCATTCATTCACGATTCAGAGTCACTGCTCCTCTTGCACTAACGAATCAGAATGTTTTACTGATGTGATGCAAGTTTAGCAAATTCCCTGCAAAGCCGTTTAAAGCTTCATTCAGAAGATTTATATGTGCTAATTTCAAATTATGAAATTTGCATTTAGTTTTGTACAATTCTCTGCTAATGTTATAGTAAACTATACTTTTAACACAATTCCAGTTACCCATACTGAACACTGGGGGATAGGCCTATTGGATATGGTCATGCAGAATAGAAAACAAACCATTAGCACTAACCATTACCAGTTAAGCCACAGAAGCCAGTGTGTGGCCAACCCAGGGTCCTACTTAGACCCTGTTACAACAGCTGGGTGACAGTAAGAAGGAAGCAAAACCCTAAACAGAGGCTTGTGGCACACCACCATGCAGTTAACATTTCAAATACATTTTCCCCACTCAGCATCGCACTAGCATAAAATAAATGGAAAGTTTAAGACTTCAGTGACCATAGTTGAATATACTAAGACTGTCATTCATGTGGCTGGTTGGAGCTCTCTCTGGCCCATCTGACCGGTAATTACATGTATATCCTACTGTCATCCTTCAACCATGGTTGACAAAGTACATTGTGGGATGCTGGAAACTGGAAAACTTTCTAATAAAAACGTGGCCTTATCAGGAGCAAAAACATGCATGTGACTTAAAAATGTATTTTTAGAAACACTAAAATCCAGAGGTAACAGGATGCACTAGATTGTACACAGAAGATGGATGCAGTCAATATGATGTCACCCACCGGTTTCGGAACAGTGAAAACTTTCCTTCACTTGCTGGTTGGTTTCCTTTAGGGTAACTGATGTGAAGGTTCTGTTGAAATCATCCCTGAACAGATTTTTATGAGAGTTTAGCAAAAACATCAGGCGATCAGAGGCAGAGCACTTCATTCCTGTCATGCAACTCGGGTCAGAAGCTCTGGTGGAATCAGATTTTGTAGCATAAAGGCTGCCAGAAATGATCTGTTTGCTCAGCAAATGACACAGTCCCTCCATTGGTTAAGATAAAAGATGCACCCCAACATATTTGCTGGCCGACTGTCTCCAACACTCGATAGTCTCTGGTCTGCGCTGCACACAGTTTAGGTTGTAGAGGCTGTGTAACACCGTCGTACAGGGGGATAGAAAGGCAGAGTTACTGGATATTATCTGGGGAGTCAGGGTGGAGAATCAGTTTCCATTTCACCATGACCTTTCTCTGGTCCCAGTGGTGGTCAGTTCCACCGCTGCCTCCTTCCTTTCACATCCCCACAGAGCAACCTTCGCTCACTCGCTCTCTTTTTTTCCACTTGTCACCCTAGCCATCTCACACTTTTACTTGGTTAGGACAGAACCTCCCACCCACCCCCCAACAAAGAGATCAGATTCCCATAGCCCATCTGTCTTCTCATCAGCTGTTTACACAGATTTAAATGTTAGCATAGCACACAGTGCAAGTGCGTAACTAATATGCAACTGATGAATACTAAGAAAATTACATATAAACAAGTCCATATCAAATTAAGGACCACCAAGTACTTCTAAATGAAGCTATAATTACAGTGAATTTTCCCTCAGGATGGGAGTCATCTCTTTCCAACACCCAGGCTATTCTTAGTGTCTGTTAGCATTGTTTCCCCCCACCAAACGCTACTTTCACATTAAAACATTTATGATGACTTTCTCTCATGCCAACAATGCCGGGAAGCTGTTTGTCACCCCGCGGACTGCCCCGACTCTGACACACTCTGGCCACACCTTTAACTCTTACTGGAATCTTTATATTTACCTTTCACTTTTATGTTTTTCTACTTTTTTTTTGCCTTTTAGAATCAGCTCCACCATTTACACTGATATCATATCTATTTCTTCCTTTTTTTAATCACATTTCTGATTTCAGATTATTAAAATTCGGTGACAAAGATGCTGTTTGTGTGACACGAGGCGCTTTCTGCATTCTCCCAGGGCTTCATTTCTTTTTGCTCACACAAATAAGGAGGAGGACACATAACAACTGTGGTTAATTGGAAATTCAGCCAGATTTACTAAGGTTCACTCAATTTGTAAGGGGTCACTTTTGCATGAAGCAGTACAAATTTACACAACTATATTAAAGGATGTCTGTGGTGGAAAAAGAAAATCCACATCGCATGTCCCAGATAAAGGGTCAGTTTATCATTATATGCACGCAAGAAATGTGAACTTAATCAGTTATAATAACAATTTCTTCAAAAGCAAGTAAAGAAGCCAATAAATATGTTTTTATTTTGTTTTATATGAGTTTTCATTAAGTGTGAGTCCTTGTTCACCATGCAGTGTAAATTTGAAAGCTGAGATTTGCATTGCACTGCATTCCTGGATGAGCATTTTTTTTCTTTTGCATATATTTTGATGCAGCTACATTTTTACTTTTTAAAAATGAAAAAAAATGTGCATCAGTTTTACAGTTTTTCTACACAATGTTGCTTTTTGATTTTATTTCAGGTACAGCAAAAATGCATTTTCATTTAACAAACTACCAGGAGGGTAACTTTGTAACTTTAAGTCAAAGTCATGTGGACTTGATGCTCTTTAAGTGTCAAATACAACACAAAGACACAGTCAGGAAGCTTAACACTCATCTGTGACATCATTCTGCAGACATGCCCGTCCAACACTCCGGCAAAAACAAACCTTCACCACAGAAAATAGAGGCGGGCTAATCACCTCAACATTTGTGCTCCTCATACATTGATAAATGAAGCCATTGTGCAGTGATTATCGCAGTTATTCATAGCCTCTTTGCTATGAGGATGGTACATTTGTTGCATTACATAGGAGTAGACACTGCTGGGCCCTGCACATGTTTCCCTGTCACTGTGTATTACAGGCTAGCCAATGACATTTATAAATACTCAGTAATCTGCAGTGCTATAAGCACCGTTATTAAATTGCCATTATTTTGGCAGCAACTGGGCCAGGCCTGTGATTAATTGAATACTATTAAGTTGAGGAGGATCATGCCTGTTTATAAATGGTGCTTTTTGCATTATAAATAAATCACCGACAAATTACAATAAATTACTGTTTGGTGGCACTAAGCTTTCGTTTGCACAGAAAGACGGAAACATGTTATTTCTTCGTCATTTCTGGTGACACCGTGATAAAGAGTGATTTAAAGAGTTGGCCAGTGTCAGAGTGGACGTGTGTGCATTTTCTGCAGACATGGAAGAGATGACGGCTCGTGCTCCGGTAAGCAACAGGCTGAAGCTTTTAGCTTTTCCGTTCTCTTAAAGTAGAAAGAATGAGCTCTTAGTTATGTTTCCACTCCACCACATAACCTCAGTCATGAACCTCAGCTTTCAAACATGTTGGATGCAGGACATGAAGTCGGCATTTGCTTTAATGTACATGAAGCACTAAAGAATATGTCCTAATGAATTTTAGTAACATCAAATATTATTATTTTTGTATGTTCCAAGTCTTAGAAGTAGTACCGCAAGGTATAAACTATAGCTCAAATAGATTTCTAAGTATTACATGGAAATGAAGGCCTTAACCGGACAGTCAAGGTTTTATGGGACGGTGCTGGATTTTATGTTCTGGATGTAGGCGTTTATTCAAGGGCTTCTGCTAAGCAATCAAGTGTACAGGCAAGGACGTGTCAAAAGGATGAGCGCTCTTCCTCAAAGCACCGAGAACGAATGCAAAGTTTGACGCTGGGTCATGCTATAAACACGAAGGGAAGACACACAGTGACATTTGATGTGTGATACTGTGTGTGTAGATGGAGCCGTGGAGTCATTTAACGTTATGAAGCCATTACTTTAACCGCTACATTGTTATCTGTCTTATTACCCCTTCTTTTTTTAGCCCAGTCTTAGCACATGACTTGGCCCACGTCTGAAGAGCCCTGTTCATCGTTACAATGGCATCTCCGCTGGCACAGCCTTGCATGCTGCACTGAGCTCAAGGCCTTTTCGCAACTCTTTAATGAGAGGACAGGATTTTATGTTTGCATTCCCTTCTCCCTCGCCCTCACTTACCACCTCCCCGTACCCACTCCCAACCCTGACACTTTGGCAGTTCCTGCTCCCACCTCATGATTGCCGCCTGTCTTTGGTGGTTTGTAATTAGCATCTTTCATGATGGCTCTGTTTTGTTGACTGCAAGCCAGAACCAGAATGGGGCCTAGGTTATACCATGTCACTTTTAGTCGGTAGGGGTGGCGACAGGAGAGATTTCACTGGGATTTAGTATGTACGTTCACCGGGGATGGCCTCCAGGCATCCTCTCCCCTTCCGTATATTCAAACAAACTTAGCTTCAGTGAGAGTTGACTTGGATCTGAGGAGAAATCCTGCCTGGCACTGAACCTCAAGGGAATAGATGCTCAGTAGCCTTAAACACTTCTTCCTCACTTCATCCCCCCACCCTCTTCTGCCATTACTTCATTCCATCTACCATCTATCCCCAAGCTCTGACAGAAGGTATGTATTTTAGGAGAGACCCCTGGTGATGTGATGGACATGAGAGCCCTGTTTGAAATGGAAACCTACACATTCTGCCCTGCCAGGGAGATCCAGGAATATCCCAACAGAGATGGTGAAAGGAAATGGAACAAGTGAAAAAACAGTCATCTTTATTGAGGCTTTCCTTTCAAAAACACAAGTAAATATAGGAACAACACTTCCTATTCAGGATATGACGCTCTGTAATGCTATAACCTCAATGGAGCGCCCACTGACCACCACAGACACAGATAATTTCCTTCTTTTTTTTTCCCCCATATCAACACTCACTCTTGTATACACTGACAACACATGCTGGCTAAGATAACCAAGAAAAAAAAACATGATAACAGAAATGAATGTAATTCATGAAAAGAGATAAACTGGGCCACACACAAGCTTATCCTCTTGTGTGAGGAGTGCTGACTTGCATTCACCAACTATTGCTTCTTTTTTCCTTCAACCTCCATTTATTTCACACAAGAGAAGAATAGTGTGTGTTCATACGGGTGTCTGTGTATATGCGCGCACGCGTGTATGCGTGTGCATACTAGCATGCATTAATGTGTGCATGCTGGCCCAGTTTTGAGTGTGTGTGTGTGTGTTTGTGCATATGTTTGTCTGGATGTGCAAAGAAACTGATGCGGCACACTCCTTCCACCCTATAACTCACCTGGACTGATAAAGAGTGCAAAGGAATCGTTTCCTGCGCCTGCTACTCATTCAAATGGGCTGATGTCTGTAAACAAGAGCTGCAGTTATCCATGTAGCGGTCAGATAAGAGGGTAAGGAGACCTCCAGAGTGATGGATCACGAAGGGGCTCCCAGTCCTCTTCTCTTCCCAGCACCGCCCTGCCACCTTAGGATAATAAACAGCCGCAGAGCAGGGGGGCAGATAAGAGCCATCACTCACATTGGCCGGGCTGATAAGACACAGACGCTCTCTGTCACCCTCCATGACATTTGTTTTTCATTCCACTTCAGACCAAGGGAGAAGTCAACCTGTTTCATCTCATCAATGGGCTCCACTCAGGAACCCCCGCTGAGTGTGTGCCACCTTTTGACACTGATGGTAGTCAGGTGACTGACTGTGTCATGCTGCACAGAAGAATAATGAACTGCAGCCAGTGTTTCTTCCACTACTGTAGTTTCGTACTCAAGCAAAGCCTAAAATAGGGTAAAATTAACAAATTTATCAAATGTAATTGATTCTAACCCTCCCCTCCTGCCCATAGGCTCGGCCTGTTTTCCTGTACAGTAGAGCATCAAATTGAGGGCACGCTCATCACATCATCATCATCACCACTGTGATCATCTGCAACTTTTTTTCTTCTACAGATGAGTAAAACAAAAGGCCCTGCACACCCACTAAGTCCCAATACTGTAAAGTTCTATGAACAGTCTGTTAATCTTGATACCTTTACCTGAGCTTTCTTTACACTTTATATATCATGTTAATGGACAGACTGGGTGAAGTTTTAGAGTAAGAAACAACCAGGAAAACAGAGGTGGGTTTCTCTCCTTCCCCGACTGGCTATAAAATTAAAGACTTGAATCAATGTAAAGTCTCCTGGAACAAAAAAACTCGAGTTACAAGTTGTAAATTATGCTTTGGAGACTAATATTCCTGATGGGGTACATAAAAATAATATTTAAGTCATTTTGTATTTTGGCACTTTTAATTCCCTAAAAATGCAGAGGCCTATCAGAGTGAATATGCTGTCGCAGTAAATTTACCTGCCCGAACACTCATTCCACCAGGGTCACCTACGAGTCACAGATTTGAGAAGGTATAAAACGGTTACTTTATAGCTCCCCCAAATTGTTATACGTTAGAGTTATGTGCATTGTATTACCCCTAATGAAGGGCGTAAATTCTCAGTTTACGGCGGGACCTTAACGTGAGGGGCTGTAAAACACACACTTTTTGCGTTACTTGTGTTGGTCACCAGAGTTCTACAGTTCAGACTGTGCACACACTGTTTCCATTAGTCAGGGACTGCTCCTCCGAGAGGCCTCCATATGCAGTAATAGGCCAGAGCTGTGGGAGAGCGACGTCCCGTCCATCGGACATGGATGACATTTAACAGACAAGACCGAATTTCCTCCAGTCAGAATGTGAGTAACCAGGAAGTTAATCTATGGCTCTCAGAAATTATTTATCTGTGATTGCTTATGAGTGGAAAGTCATATGCTATGAGAGTCACAATGAATGAAAAAAGGTGTGTGTGTGTGTGTGTATATATATATATACACACATACATATATACACATATATTATATATATATATATATATATATATATATATATATATATATAAACAATATAAATATATATATATATATATATATATATATATAAATACACATATATATATATACATATACATATATATATATGTATATATACACTATATAATATATATATATATATAAATATAAAATATATATATACACATACATTATATATATATATAAAATATAT
>VOQJ01042333.1:4861-15902 GCA_015052665.1 Apistogramma diplotaenia | reverse complement strand
GGTGCTGATTCTCATCCCAGCCGCTTCGCACTCGGCTGCAAACTGTTCCACTGCGAGCTGGAGGCCACCACGTGATGAAGCCAACAAGACCACATCATCCGCAAAGAACAGAGATGAGATCCTGAGGCCACCAAAGTGGAAGCCCTCCGCCACATGGCTACGCCTAGAGAGGGTGTCTGTCTCCTGAATCCAAACTGGGAGCTGGTTCCACAGAAGAGGGGTCTGAAAGCTGAAGGCTCTGCCTCCCATTCTACTCTTAAGTATCCTAGCAACCACAAGTAAGCCAGCAGTCTGAGAGCGAAGTGCTCTACTGGGGTAATATGGTACTTTGAAGTCTTTAAGATAAGATGGGGCCTGATTATTCAAAACCTTGTATGTAGGAGAAGAATATAAATTTTATTCTAGATTTAACAGGGAGCCAATGAAGAGAAGCCGATATGGGAGAAATATGCTCTCTCTTTCTAGTCCCTGTCAGCACTCTAGTTGCAGCATTTTGGAGCTTTTAGGGCAGCCTGATTATAATGAATTATAATAATCCAGCCTAAGAATAATAAATGCATGAATTAGCTTTTCAGCATCACTCTGAGACAGGATTTTTCAAATTTTTTAAATATTGCGCAAATGCAAGAAAGCAGGCCTACATGTTTGTTTGATATGTACATTAACCCTCTAAGACCTACAACACAGAAAGTCTGCCAGACCATATCGTTACATTCATACATGCTATAGTACCATCGTGTGGAAGATTACCTGAATAGAACCTTCAGGTGGGTATCGTCTGCATAACAATTAAAATTGATGCAGTGTTTTCTAATAATACTGCCTAAGGGAAGCAAGTATAGTGTAAATAAAATTGGTCCTAGCACAGAACCTTGTGGAACTCCATAATTAACCTTAGTGTGTGAAGAAGACTCCCCATTTACATAAACAAACTGGAGTCTGTTAGATAAATATGATTCAAACCACTGCAGGGCAGTGATTTTAATACCTATAGCATGCTCTAATCTCTGTAATGGAATGTTATGGTTAGCAGTATCAAAGCTGCACTGAGGTCCAACAGGACAAGCATAGACATGAGTCCACTGTCAGAGGCCATGAAGTTGGCACATGCACATATTTGTAGATGAGCATAACATTTGTTATTCGTGTAGGGAAGTCATTATATTGGCATTTGATACTTTGACATGACAGGCTGGGAGCGAACCATTAACCGTCCCATTGATAAATTTCTATTCTATCCTCCGTGCCACGGTACATACGACACGCGAAGCCGGAGGTGGGCGTGGTCATTTGGAAACGTAAATATAGGTCGTATTTCGGGGCCCTGCAGAAACGACAGATGCTTACGTTTTGGTTGGAGGACATGGCAGCCAGCCGTGCTGATGTGCTGAGTTTAGTTTTCTCCAATAGTGAGCATTATCGACAAAAATCTCCACTTTGGTCCCCTCTGTCCAAAAGATATTATTCCATTAGCGATGTAGTTTGTCTAGATATTACTTTGCAAACCTAAGCTATGCTACTATATTCTTTTTAGAGAGAAGAGGCTTTTTTCACCCCCTTTGGCAGTGTTACCTGAGTACAGATGACTCCCTGTTTTCTCCTTTCATTTGCATTGACCATTCTTCATGTGCACTGTGAGGTCAAGGCCAGAAGATGAGGCTGGATCACCCATCCAGAAAGCAGTCCCACAACTCCCAGAGTTCCCATAAGCCCCAGTTCACTGTGTAGCAGTGTTTTGTGGTAGATTTTATTTTCAATAATGCAAATACACCATTAGTTACTTAGAAAAGTTTAACTTTAATTGTGTTGTTTTTGTCCAGTAAGTCCCTGATATCACTGACTTACTGTTTTCTGGTCACCATGTCACCCACTGCCAATGGTATCCCATGTAGACACATCTTTAAGACCCACTTTAAATTCGGTGTCAAAATCCAGATTTAATTCTATTTTTATTTTATCAGAGACTGTGCTTAAATTTGTTTGCATATACCAGCATACTGCAAACAGTAAACAAATGAAAAGGTCTGGTGGGATAGTTTCATTTCATTCAGCTGTATTCGTTCTGTGCTGGAGCCATGTAACTGAGTGGCTCTCCTGCAGTTTGCAGTGCTCAGATGGGACAGAGATGAGTGATATGAGCCAACTTATCCAAGATTGCTTGATTCAGAAGGGTGTGTTCAATTGAGAATAAGATCAACCTTCTTATTAACATGATGCATCATCTACATCAAAGTCACTTCCTCAAGTCTGTGACTTGAAAGAGTCTGGTTAGGACCAGGGTGCAATCCGCTGCCCGGGGAGGTCCTTTGTGCATCATGGTAATAGAGAACAAAGAAGGCCAAAACCTTACCCTATTAAAATAGATTCACCAAAACCAATTGTAGTATATTAGCTTGGAAATGACACAGAGGAAGTGATGAGAGTTTTTCGTGGCAGATGGAGTTTCCCCATACCATGAAATTTGTATACTTGGCTACTAAGAAAACAATTCTTGCTGGTACGTTGAGCAGCCTTCCTGTTTTCACAGGGAAAGTGACACTGGGAGAGTGAGAGAGTGTGAAGCCTCTTTAATTGCCTTCGGTCACCCACAACGTTGAACCGAAGTGCCACGCAGCTTAGCAAAGGAACCGGGCACAGGGCCTGATAGATATTTTATCACCCAAGTTAACGGTTAATGAATTCCCAAAGTGAAATCTGTCACTTCAAAAATAAAGAGGAAGGCAAATTAAAGGGAGATAGAGAGAGACAGGGGAAGAAAGGGACTGGAGAGGGTGACACAGTTTTAGAATGCCCTATCTTTTGGCCATCCCCGTTTTTCAATGGAATAAAGAAAACTCAGCCTCTTTCTTCTTTTCTTTTCTTCCTCCAGTTCTTTTTCTCCCTCCCATCCTCCTATCTCTCAGACCACTTTTCTCTGAAAAAATTCTCATGAATGATTTATATGTGTCTTGTTATCAGCAACGATTTCTATAGACCCCAACGCATTCACCAAGACATTTGTGGTGTAATTGTTAATTTTAATGCCATAATGGCTTCAGATGGGAGCTCTGATTAGACATTTATTACACAATTAAATGAAACATACTCAAGAATCACAAAAGCCTTCCGTAATTATTTCAGGCCATTAATAAAATGGGCATTAAATTATATTGGACACAAAAGAGAAGTGAAATAGATTTCCATTAGAGCAATAGAGGCAGAGAGGGGTAATAGATCCTGCCTGAATTCACTCTGAAATTAATTGTTGCCCAGCCTATTTCCACACACAGTGGAATAAATGAATGAGAAAAGAGAGGAAGCAAAGAATGAGTTGGTGGCCAAGAGAGCGAGGGGAGGGGTTACATTAAGAGCCTCTGATAAAAACCTTTTGTTTGACGTACTACAATGGACCCACAATTCGAGAAAGACAGGGAGAGTCGGACCAATTTCAATCTTAGTCCACCCCTCCAGAGTTCTGACTCGAGGTTATAGCCTCTTTTCAAGTTTCGTTTGCTTTTGAATAAACAGCTATCACCTGTCTGCAAATGCAAAGATCTAACTGTGGGGCATAACACAAAGAGGCAAAGACAACTGCTAGTTAAAAAATTATGGAATAAATGACAGGAAATCAATCGTTTCTTTGATTAACAAATGACCTGGCTTTGACATCATTCCAGCTGCAGTGTGATGCAGGTCAGGAGATTCAATTAAAATAAAGAGAGAAATGTCAGGGAAGATACTAAGTGTGATGTGAAACATTTAAAAAAGCAGCGTTTACAGTAGGACACATTTATTTTCCCCTTTTCTGAGCACTGAGATTATGACAGTTAAAACACATCAAAGTCCAACATATGGCAAAGACTGTTTCATGCCGTTTCTAATGGGAGCTCGAGATTGAACTGCCGTTTGAACTGCCAGTCTCTTGAGATCTTCTATAAAAGTGTAAAATAAATGGAAACTGATATCTCACAAGTCTAGGACAGATCATTCAACAGAAATTAATTAATCATTCACTGATACAGATTTGGAGAATCGTATTTTCTCTCGCTCGCTGTCACTCCTCCTGGCTTCAGAAGCTCTTGGATTCTTCCACACTATTGCACATGTGAGTTTTCATGTTACATTACCTACAGTGCAGCTCATTGGCTGTTTATTTTATTTTTCAATAAAGCCTTTTCTAATAATTCAGGATACTAAAACAAAAGTCTGTAAACAAAGCAGAGGCGAGCGTACGTGTAGAATTTGGAGGTATTAAACAGTCAAAACAAGGAATATCAATTTTTAATTTCAGTTTTGAATTCATCACCTGACTCCCAACAGCCCCCCAGCACATCTTGAGGTTCAGGTCCCAGATCACTGGTGGCCCTGTGGGGAAAGATAAAAAAGACAGGCACTAGGTGAATAGAAATCTATGAATATGGCTACAGGACGTAAAGGATGATCTGGCCTTTACTTGACTCTTAATATGTTGAGCCTGTCACAGTACAGCTGACCAGCAGAATGTGCTCGGCTGCCTTTGCTTTACCCCTGGCAGTCTCCATTATAACTGCCAAATCCAATTAATCAAAACATTATATTTCATAAAGTCCCGTATTAAAAAGTATTTTTTCGATAATTAAAAAGGTCTGACAGAGCCTGAATGCCAAAGCCGGGCATGGACTCCAACAGACAAATTACATCCACTGATGAGATATGGCTCCTGGCTATAATGAAAGGAAATAAAAGTGTCCAAGGTGTTATCACGAATATTTTACTTAAAAGGTTGTAAAGTAGCTGTTAATTTGAAAACGTCCCTAAATGCATCATGTGAGTAAAATAAGCTGTGATTTGGGAGCTCTTGTCAGAAATAAGTTCTGTACATCCTCATCTTGTTACCATGATGGTATTTAATAATTAATTTTATCTCAAGCGTTTCCTGGCATTAGCAAAGTATAGCTTTCGCAAGCAAGCAGGTAAAGGTATAAATAAACTAAAAATCAAAGGGCCGCGGGGTGCCTGGGTTGAAACCACCGTGCTCAGGTTCGATTCCTGGCCTGTCGCCTATCTGCCCACATGTCTTCACCCCCTTCACATTTGAAATCAAATGTCCCTGAAATAATGCATACTCACAAAGAACTTCATCTAAGAGTGTTTTTTAGTGTCGCAGTGTAAAGTTTTTTCTAAGTTCTACACCTGTTACCAAAGGCTCACGAAGGACAGAATAAGACTTTCGCTGTGAATATTTTGTGATGGTTATTTATAAATAGCCCACTGCTGAATATCAAAATTTTAAGCTGTACCATTTCAACCAATTGCCTATTGTGATGTTTGGCCATGTAAAATGTAAAAATTAGAAGAAAAAAAAAGTATCACAGATATCTGCATAGTTATGACAGGGCCAGTATCTTTGAATACAGGAGACGTTTGATCCAGGAGTTCTTCAGGTGTTCCCCACGATCTCTGAAACCCTGTAACTTCTGCCCTGATAGGCATTCTCTGCAGGCTAGCAAAGGTTTACAGCAGTGTTTGCTCATGACCTGAGGACGGGGCATTTGGCATATTCCAGCCAAAACAAGAACTTACTGTAAACAGACAAGCATCACTTAGACTTTGAAGATGTTCATGGGAATGCATGTCTGCTGATTTCAGAAGATTGCTGTGTTGTCAAGTATTGCAGAATTTTTTTCCAAGTCTGACTGACAAAAGCCAATACAGACATAATCCCATAAACCTTTTCACCCTGCCCTTAAAAGCTGTTTGTTAACCTAGGGAATATACAGGAAAGACCCTTTCTGAATTGTCCTTCTGAATACGCAATGTGGAGAAGCAGTGAGGATAATGAGCAGAAGATCCAAATAGTTAGCTCAACTTCACAGAACCAAAACATGTACTGGGAGAGCTATATGTGCCGGCTATTACCAAGAATTTAGACTAATTTTGTAAAGGCCTTTCCATATAACATACTGCCACTCACCATCCATTGCATTCAAAAGTTCAGCTGCATAAGCAATCCTCTTGTACATTTACTACCACTGCATGCAGTGTGTGTGTCAGCTGTATTCCTTGCGTCCACTGGTTGGTTGTGTCGGTCACTTGGCTCACAGCTGAGATTCCTTTAACTCAGACATTGCTACAAGTTGCCAAATTTCATTGACATTCCATAGTTGCTGTTAGTCTCTTCCTGTGTGTGCCCCTTAAGTTGAGCTACTTTATTGGCAAGAGGGAGGTCACAGATCAAGGAAGCAGGCTTCAAGGAGATGATTGTGAAGAATGTCACTGGGGATGCTGAAAAACTAAAATATTGACTCAGGTCTTCAGTGTGGCATCAAGAAACCTCTCTGCTCAGTGTCCCCTCTGGAGTTGTTTTCCTACCTAAAAACAACTCCAGAGGGGACACTCCAGGTGGGAACTCACATCAGTTTTTTGAGTCTTGGATGCTGTACAGTGGCCAGCAGGCTGCCATTATTCTGCTTAATTAGGGTCTCTACCTGAAGGCCAGGTTGCTGTCATCGGTGCTTCTGTTCTTACAGCTTCATCGCCCCCTATCAGGTCACTGGTTTCCAGTTTCTATTTTCTTTCTATTCTTTTTCATTCTGAGATGATGAGCAGAGATGACACACCAAGTACAGCATTTTGCAACACGACAAATTCCCAAACAAAACTCTTTAGCAGAGAATCCTTTGGTTAGCTGATCGCAATGACTCTGGATCTGTCTTCACAGCACACTCAGGGGTCATGTGACCATTACAAAGTTACCTTGTAGGCCCCATCATACCCACTAAACCCATTCACATCTTGACCTCCGCCGAGTGACCAAGACGTTTAAGCTTGAGCATCGGTTTTACCTGAAATCCAAAACAGATTCATATTTTGGATGTTTTTAAGCTCTGTCATCACAGAAACTGCTGGTAAACCACAGAAACAGCCAGCAAAGTCACGATGTCTGCTTACTGAGGGACTCAGGTCTGCCAGAGTTCAGATTTAAATTGTTTCAATTGTTAAATGTCCTAATAATAAACTTTGCACGACATCAATTTGCCCATCTCTGATGGATGCATTTGTTGTTTGAACTGTATATGCATATAGGTATTAATACGTATTGTATTTTTTTCTGAATATGCATTTTATATTATTGTTTAATAGCAGTTCAGATTCTCATTTATGCCGGTTAAATCTTATCTACTGAGTCACAGTCTCATGTGAAAGGCTGAAATCCCCCTGCAAGGAAGGCCAGCTCTAAATGAGTTTTTTTCTCTTAATGAAGGTCAGGAGAGAGTCACATCTTTCCTTTTGTGATAATTTATCCCTATCTCCTGTTATCTCTGTTTTGCCCCTTTAATCCTAATTGTATTGTATAATTGTGTGATGTGGACCTCTTGGTCTTTGAAGTATTGGCCCTATCCTTTCATTATACCTGATGCCTTGAACCTCTGTTATTTTTTTTCAGCTCCATTCTGTATAATCCAGTGTTGCAGAATAAAAGAAAGCAGCTTAAGTTCAGTCATTTTAAAATGTATTCAAGTCTGATTTCTCTATCTTTCTGTGAAATAATTTCACGACAGAGATATATATTGAGCTATGTAATATAGTCTGCATGTTGGCAATACATCTCAAATGCAGCTCATTGCTGTTTTGATTGCTTCTCAGTGTTAGTGAATAGTACTTGTAAAGGGATAATGCAGAAAGATCTGCAGTATTGTGTGCAGAATTTAAGTTTTAGAATTGCTTCCATGAGTGAAAGAAAGCCTTTTTTGTGTGTTTAACATTGCACTTCTAATTATTAACAGTTCAAGTCTGAATATACATTTTTGTGCCATTACTAGGGACAAACAGTTTGACCATGAAAACTCAGTTTTCAGTACATTAGGACATAAATGAGGCTGATATAACATTTCTGTATACATGGGTGAAAAGAGATCATACTTCTTAACTTTTAAATACTGTCACATTCAGTCTGAACATTTTACAGAAATGTGTATATAAGGGGCTGCTAAATTAAAATGAAAGAATTACTTTCAAGGTGAGCTCAGTGTAGTTGGTGCAAACTACAGAATAAACAGTGAAGCAAAACTTAATGGCACTGGCTAATTGCTGCATTTTATGTATAGTTCCTCTTTAGTCATTCATCTTGGGTGCAATGATTCAATATAATAGCATAATAAATGATGCTATAATACATACTCTATCCAACATGCACTGGCTGAGTTACATTTAATCCCACACTGATGCTAAAGTAAGGGACACACAGACATATTTCGACAACATAAAAATGTTTGTGTGCCTGAGATAATTTATGTTGCCATAATTTATTAGTTCCAAATGTGGTTCAACAGTAGTTCTTCAACACTGTGGGGAAAAAAAATAGGCTTAAAAGCATTCTGCCGGGGGGAGGAAAGAAGTTTGGAAAGTTGTAGCCCTCATGAGTTGTCTCAGTTTCTAATATTTTATTTTTACAGAGAACCATCACTAAACGGGATGGAAATACAATAAAAGGCAGTGAAATGTCAACGCTAGCTTTTAAGAGTTTTTGAGGGGAGAACGCAAGTGTGCAGTAAAGAAAACCTCTTACCGCTTCAGCACCATGGACAGTTACGGTATGGGAGCTTACCTCAATGCTCTCCACGGGAACCCAAGTTGTCTAATAGGCTCTCTGTGTGTCAGGCCGCTCCCCATTCACTTTTTAAGGCGAGATGGATGGACATGTGTCCTCAGATAATCCGACTTTATGTGTGCGCGCGTGCGTGTAGTGTTGTGTTTGTCTCGCGCGCACGTCTGTATTTGTGTGTGATTTGAATTTGTTACACTCAAAGTTATAATTAGATTTTATTTTTATAAATGCTTACATTAAACTTACCCCACTGGCTGATTTAATATAATTTAATTTAAATGTATATACTGACATTGTATTTTCATTTTAACACTTAAATGAAACCAAATATATCCTGTTTTTGTTTGTTTGCTTGTTTGCTTGTTGTTTGTGTGTATGCTGTGATCAGATCTTTTGGCATTTCTTCTTGGCATTTCCATCTTAGGTTTGGCTATGGAGAGGCGGATTTACCCAAACTATTATATATATATATATATATATATATATATATATATATATGTGTGTACAATCTTAATATGAAATGTGTATCTGTATGAATGTATGAAATAAAACTAAAGACATAGTAATAATCATATGAGTCCTTCACAAATCAAACCCTATTGCATTTCTCATTATTCCGGTAAATTGTCGAGGGAACTTTCAGGCGAGCATTTATTAGACAATCAGTTTTTGAATAAGAAACATAGCCGGCTTCTCCCTTGTGAATGTAGGAAGCTCAGCCCCTAAAATAATTTCCTCTTATCTAATTCATTGATCTTAAAATGAAGCTGGTGTGGGCATGCAGCAGCAGCAGCCTACATGTCAAATTGCATGCGCTGTTGTGCGATAGATAGCATAGCACAATTTAAAACTTTAATTCAAGCCGAAATATACAGTGCAAACATGCAGAGTACTACCTCGTGGTTGCAGATGAGCATCACATAGCTTGCCGATGGGGAGGATTGTGCAGGAGCTATTTCTTTCTCTTTTTTCTTCTTTTCTTTTTTTTTTCAGACATCCAGTCCGCGGGTGCATTTCGGGGGTGCGGGGTGTGTGGGGGGAGTCGAAGACGTCCTCAGCTGATTGTTCTCTGGGTCTCGGTGAGGGAGATCTCTCTCGCAAAACAAGCACATTTTAACAATATTTTCAAAAATCTATATAAAGATAGATGTGATGGAAATCTTGTTGAAAGCTGCCGATTAACGCATGCGTGTGCGGGGAGACAGGGAGCGGAGAGGGAGCCTGAGAAAGAGACGCAGATGAGGATGAAATATGGGAATATCAGAGGCAGAAAAATGAACCATGTTTTGCTTCATTTGAGGTCTGGTAATAAAATGAGTCTCACTTTTGCATTGGGTTACAATAGTCAATATATTGCCAATAAATGTGTGCAAAAATTAGCGGGTGTTATTTAGATGCTGTATTAGAAAAATAAGCATGCGACTGTGACGTGATTACATGTTAGTTTGAATTATCTGGTGTGAAACTACACAAAGGAGAGGAAGATGAGATAATAAAATGTAGCCCACAAAATACACTCACACACACACACATGTACACACACACACACCTACACACACATGCACACACACACACACACACACACACGGAGGCCAAAGACAACCTTAAATAAATCTACTTAGCAGTGTAACTAACTGGGGTTGTAGCTCCACTTAGAGCATTTTGACGGTGTGCATGGGGGTGTAGAGGGGGCAAAAAAAAATCATCTGTCTGCCTTTCGTTTAATAATCACAACTGAAGGAATCATATATCAAGCACATTAGCCCGTGGGCTATTAGGAAGTGGTCCTGGTTGAAATTTGCATTTTAAAACGATCGTTCTGCGCCTCCTTAAAAAACCCAATCTGTCAAATCGATGTGAACTAATTCAACAATTACAGACGCAAAATGACGGCTCCTCTAAACGTTTGTAGTTGATGTAATGTTTCCTCGGTGTTTGTAATTCTGCCGCTGCGTAGTTTTTACTGATGGGCACGCGCAGGCCTAAACAGTGCACGCGCATGTGTATAATTAGGTGCGCTTGTTCTCGCGAGTGAGGGCGGTTTAAGGGAATTTTTTTAACTTGTAAGAGGCTTTTGTGAGCCCCTCCACACGCCCTATCGACCCCACCAGCAGCTGGAGAACAGGGGTGAAAACCGGCTGAAGTGAAGTGTCAAAAGTGGAATTCCTAAACGGTCCAAAAAACTGCCGAGTTCTTATCATGATTATTAATTGTATTTATTTGATTTATTATGTAAAAATACACTTAAAACTGGGCTAATCTACGTTAAGGCCCGCGTTTGTGTGTGTTTTTTTTCCCGGGGACCCTTCGTCCAAAGCGCTCCCCTGCGTCTCTGCGTAAAGCTACAGTAAATTGGTTGCACGGTATAGTCACCTCTCTGGATTGAAGTCAGGTTTTAACTGGAAAAAAGAGGTTGAAGGTCCATGTTTGTTGCGATTCATTACATTAAATGGAATCGGGGAGGGATCCTGGGTA
>VOQJ01042332.1:5055-15511 GCA_015052665.1 Apistogramma diplotaenia | reverse complement strand
GCCTCGTTTTTGTGCTCAGCTCCCTCCTCACCACGACGGACCGGTGCAGCGTCCGCATCACTGCAGACGCAGCACCAATCCGTCTGTCGATCTCTCGTTCCCTTCTCACGTCACTCGTGAACAAGATCCCGAGATACTTGAACTCCTCCACTTGGGGCAGCAACTCGTCCCTGAGCCGGAGTGGGCACTCCACCCTTTTCCGGCTGAGGACCATGGCCTCAGATTTAGAGGTGCTGATTCTCATCCCAGCCGCTTCACACTCAGCTGCGAACTGTTCCACTGCGAGCTGGAGGCCACCACCTGATGAAGCCAACAGGACCACATCATCTGCAAAGAGCAGAGAGGAGATCCTGAGGCCACCAAAGTGGAAGCCTTCCGCCACATGGCTACGCCTAGAAATTCTGAGCATTAAGTTATGAACAGAATCGGTGAGAATCTGTTCTAGATGTGCAACATTTTTGAGTACTTATATAATGGGTTTAATATCTATACCAGTGCAATCTAAAAAACCCCCAAAATATCCGCTTTCTGCCAATAATTGCCTTCAGGTTTTTGTTGATGCTGTCAGTGAGATATTAACTGATTCAATCATAAGAATCCATCATAAGATCAATGGTATATTTTTACTGCTATGTGTGTAAATATTTAATGTCACCATAAGAATGCTGTTGTCAGGAGCTCATAGATTCTTGAAAGAATGCCACAGTAAGTAATATGGTACCTATGAATTATGGCATTTGTCATGGATGTCATTCATTTCCATATCTCATCCCGTCTGAGTCATCACTCAGTGACACATATTTATATCTAATTATTTTAGTCAGCGGTGCTTTTAGCTCAAATCTTACATATTCATCCAGTCCAATGAATTTCAGCTGGAGGAGTTCAGGGCATGAAAGCGTCTTTAATTTTGAGTATAGTGAATCATCACTGACACTAACTGAATCAGATTCTTTCACTGAAACCTCCCTTGGCTGTGACTGAAAGCACCACATTGAAATCACGCTATAAAGTGATGTTTAAAATGCCGTCAGAGTGCACGCTCCACGGGCTGGATGTCAGGAGAGAGGAATTCCAGAGTAAGTTTGAGGAAGTGGTAGAGAGCGTCTGCAGGAGGAGAGAGTGGTGAGTGGAGCAGACTTCAGTGGACGTGTAGGTCCTCCAGTTAGGAGGGTTGAGCGGAATGTCAAAAAAGTAACTTAAAGGGCCAATTTGTACCATATTTTTAACGCCAATTCTCGGCCGGAAGTAGGGGGCGTGGCCGGAAGCGGCCCGCGAGTTTGACAAGCCTGGGTTAAATCATCATTATGTAAACTATATAACAAGATGCGAGAAGCACATGAAAGTAAGAAGTAACAAATGCGAGACACAATGTTCTTAACAAAAATGGAAGAAAGGTTTGTCAGCAGAGAATTATAGTTGTGATCATTAATGAGTGAGATGTTTAGCTGGCTGTCACCCTCTTCCATCCTGCACTGGCACAACCAACCTTCAAGCTAGAAATGACATTACTGTCAGCTGTGACAGTAATGTCTACTACAGCTGTACTGCAGTAGACTTCAGTAAGTACTACGACAAGTACATCCATTACAAAAATGTGCAAGACAAGTGATACAAACCAAAAGTATTCAGAATTTCAGCTGCAATGTTAAGGGGAAATGGCAGGCATGAGAGACTCTGGATTTTATTCTACTCGTTTCTGCACTCTGACTCTAATAAATCTTTTATGAGCAAACTGAAGCACTCTATGAGTTTCTACATGCAAAAGAGGGCTACGTAAATATTTACATCTGTAGAGAGTAGATATGCTTCAAATTTTACTAGTTGTTCATCAGACAGAATGTATGAATCACGTGACCGAAACTGGTTTGTGGAGGATTTACATTTGGAAATGAATCAGTGATGTCTAATACAGTGCCATTTGGGATAATGGGAGCATAATATAAATATCCTGACTTTGAAACCCTTTTATTTCAAAACTTACATGTGATCTTTGTGCAACTGTTACCTCTATGTATTTTCTATTTAACTGAGTGTTTTTTTAAACTTTTTTAGTCATTTTCCACTGCTAAGTTGTTTTTTAATGTTTTCATCGAGCTTCAGATTTGACACTTCCTGGTATTTAACACAATTTGTGAGAATTTCCTCAGCCTATAAAATGTGATAGTGCTGTATTTCATCAAGAAATAAATCATAGTCACCAAATCTGAGAAAACATTGTTGCTGTACAGGACTGACACAAAATATTCTACTCTAGGAAATAAGCAGTAACCTGAAGTGCCTGGTAAAAAAATTGAAAATCAGTATCTCAGGTGTGGTGTTCCTTACGTACAAAACGGCATCTCAATTTTGTGCTTAAATACATGTTCAGAAATTCACTATTCAATAATATAAACATATTGTAATAATGTTTCTGATCAGGCAGGCATGAACAGGCATTTTGATGGCAACCACATCTGGTTCGAAGGCTCTTGTGGTTCTGCATGTGTGTGTTGATGGTTTCAGCCCAACTATCATATACTTACATTGCATATCCAACAACAGGACTTATCCCATTATCTTTGGAAAGAATACAGAACTTTGGTTTACTCTTAAGGGTCAGGTGTGATCATGGAAAATATACAGTTTGCTCATTTTATGCTACAGAGAAGGTGGTTATTACGGGGGTTTCCATACATAATCAAAGAATTGAAAACAATGGGCAGAACTCAGAGTTGGATTCACTGAATGAGCTACATCGTTTTTGTCTGCGTTATTTTTATTTGCCAGGGATTGAACGGGCTTCAACAGAATTTGTCAGCCAGTGGAACAACCAAGGAAACAGACACCTCTGCAACTTATGGCACTGATGAAAAAGGACCATTAACAGAACCTTATAATATTGTTATAATTCAAAATCTTGACATCAACATTAATGAGACTGAAATGAACAATATTGAGCAAGTGAATGCACTTGAAAATGATGTAAACCATGGAGCAGGTGTGTTCTTCACCTTTGCACTCAGTGAAGAACAAAATGTGCTTTGTTCTTTTGGTTGGTTGTTTTACATGACTTGTAAAAGCATTTTTCTAAAATTTAAGAGCTGGAAAATATTAAGAGCACAAGAGCCTAATACTCAAATTATTTCTAGCTATATACAATAACAGATAGTATGCACATGCATATTTTAACTAACATTTATGACTTTTTTGTTTGAGACAAGTACAAAAGCTGAGAAACAAACTTGCAGAGGATAATGTGTTCATACAAACCTCTGATATGAAACATGCAGAAGCAGCCTAATGCACTCACCACACATGTGGGCAAGAGGGGAAACTGGTGCAGAGGAGAGGTCGTCACCTCCTCTATGAATGAACTCAGTAGATGTGCTGGAGAAAAGCCAGCAGGTCCTTCTTCCTCCATGTATTCAACAACAGAAAAAAGATCCACTTGCTGTCTGTGTAGCTGCTCATTTGTTCTACACGTTCATTCAGTATTAACCTAAAGAAAGAACCTGAATGAACGTTGTAGCAGTGACATTGGATCAGGCTTTTCATCTTTCTACAGTCCCAAGGACCAGTGTAAAAATGTTGCTTCAACCAAATGATTAATTGAGTTTAAGCTTTATTGTTCTAATTATGTAATCTAAAAAAATAAAATGCTATAAATACATTTCTAAAAACAGCTGCATGAGTTTATTGTATAATAAATTACCTTCTACACCCTGGAGGGAACGAGCAGCTCCTCAGCAGCTCTCTGCTTGCTCCCTTCTGGAGACAGATGAAAGCTGAAAGGATCATCCACCTGGTCAGCAGTCAGTATAAGCGGCTCGTAGCAGAACAGGCGGTGAAAGCTCTCTGGATGGCTTCGGATTTTCTCTAGAACCTCCAGAGTTTTTAGACCTTCACAAAACCTGTAAACACAACAAGGCAAAAAACATGAATTTGCTGTATTACTTCCTAAGTTACTTGTGTACAGTATTATCAGTTTGACACAGTTAATAACCAAAGTTAGTACCACACCAGTACCATGTTGGTTAATTAGAAACATTCTGATCCCTTTACTGATTAACCTGAGAAACATGTAACACAGAATACCTTTGAAATGGACCTTGAACCCTGTGGATGACCTGGAACATGATAGTCATGCATGACCAGATCCTTTACTCTCAGTGACTGCGTAGGCCTCAGGCATCCTGCATTGACCAAGTAGTCAAGAAGAGACTTCTCAAAGTCCTCAAGGGCTGTACTTTGATATAGCAAGCATCCAAAGAGCAGCAGAAGTGCTTGTTATGAAGCTACTTAGTCTTATTTCTTTCCAGGTTTTGCCTCAAACATGGGTGACCTGGCAATGGTGTCCATCAATAACCTCAGGAATTCCCTCCTTGCCCCCCTCAATCAACCCTTCCTCATTTTTCCTCATCTCACCTGAGAATTCTGCACAGATCATCAAGTTGGGATCATAAAATATCCTTTGGAAACCCCGTTGGGTTCCCTCCCACACAGCAGAGCGATTTACATTAAATTTGCACTGCTGTTTTGTGCTAATTTTACTGGACAGTGCCAGAAGTATCTCTTGAACTGGGACCTTTTCAGCACTAAAAAGGCAAAACACAAAGTAAAAAAAAAATCATACACAATCATGCAACAAAAGTTGAGAAACTGATCTTAAACAACCAGTTATGCCAGGGATGCTCAAATCCGGGCCTCGAGGGCCGGTGTCCTGCAGCTTTTGGATGCAACTCTGCTGCGACACACCTGAATCAAATGGCTCAATCACCTCCTCAGTATGCAGTTAAGTTCTCCACAGTGCTGCTAATGACTTAATTATTTGACTCAGGTGTGTTGCAGCAGGGATGCATCCAAAAGCTGCAGGACACCGGCTCTCGAGGCCTGGATTTGAGCATCCCTGAGTTAAGCCAATATATGCATGTCATACTGATCCGTACTGATTCAGAACCAAAAGTATTTATTTATCTGACTGTTGTGCTGTAATCATCGCTCAAGCTCAAATTCTTTTGCTACTCACATGTGATTCTCCGAGCTGGCAATTATAGCTTCGTTTAAGTCTTCATTGTCGGACGACTCACCAGAAAGCAATGCCCCGAGAGTTAAATATGAAGAGTAATCTTCATCATTAACTCTCATGACAGGGGCATCACCACTTTTTGCAATGAAGCTTCTGCCATAACTGCTTGTGGCAGGATTGCCTTCACTTCTTGCCATGTAGCCTTTATCACAAATGCTACTGCCATCACTTTCTTGCTTTGCTTTGAGCCTTTAACCAGCACTGCTGGCAGTACAGTAGGTGCCAGTGGCATCATCACTGCTAGGGTTGCTACATGTACCTTTAGCATGTAGAAACCCTGGTTGTGGCTTGGGTGCTCATGCCTGCTTGGATTGGTGGACCATCAACTTCAAAACAATCATCGTTGCTGTCTTTGGCAGCTGTACACCTGCTTAATGCTGATCAGCAAAGCCACCCTTGATGTGCTGCACAACAGTTTGGAAGTCAGGCCTTCTGGAATTCAAAAGCACCGAGGATGCGTCCATGTTTGTGTAGCCATAATTTTGAACCTTGTTGTCATCAACTTTAGCCAGTGATGGCTAACATTACAGAGCCACAGACAGCAGTGCACTATCCAACTATCTCTACAAGCAATATTATTTTGATTACACACATTTTTTATGTATTCCTGCTAAAATATCATGCTGCCTACTACGGATAAGTTCACAAGTTTGTGCCTTGGTGGGTTGATAATGAGCGACACACTTTTAACACACAAGACTGTGAACTGGGAAATGCAATGAAAATTTGTCATTATGAAAATATTTCACATTAAACTAATACAGTACGTTATTACACGCTATCTAGAGCACCATTAGCTAATCAACCACCCACCCACCTGTTCTGTGCTCAAAGAAGGATGCCTCCAAGGACCTACAAATCACAGCTGAGGACATCTGGAAGGAACAGTAGGAGGCACTTGATGTTCAGAGTTTGTATGACAAAATCATGGAAACAGGAGAAATCACTGAAAATCTCACAAACTGACAGAGTTTATAGAGTGACCCAGTTATCTTATAAAACACTGTCTCGGGTTTACATTCCATCATCCTTCTGCTAGCAGCTACTCCACCATTACATGGCAATTCCTTATCTGGCCTATATATATATATATATATATATATATATATATATATAACCTCTCCTATGTCCATAGCTAATTAGTGGGCTTCTCTGTTTTTGCATCCATCATTCTGCAGCTGAGCAGATCCTTTCTTTAGTATCTTAGAGATGCAATTAAAAAGCAGACTTTGTTCTGTGCTCCCTCTTTCTCACTGCGATCCCTCCTCCCTCTCCACCCAACCAGCATATGGTTAATGATTCATAGACTGAGTACACGTGTGCTGTGTGAATGCAGCATGATTCCATGGACGTGCAGAGAACAGTGTGAAATACAGGATTTTTTAAGGGCTTGTCCACTAAGGATTTGACAAGATTATCTCCAGTGGGTTGACAGTAACTGATACTATGTAATCGACATATGTTTCTCTGTGAAAAAACTGCAAAATTACTAAATAATGTGATATTAGAATAATGTGAATGCTGTCTAAATGCTGCTTCTGAAATACGATTTAAGTGTAACACACTTAGTGGAATTAATCTGGAAGGACTGTGTTAGTTTAGACACGATTTCTTTATGCGAGACTGAAAAGTTTATATAATTATAAACTTACCACAAGAAATAAGGAAATGTGTTTTAGTTGATTATTTCTTTGTAACAATTCTTGGCAGTAAATCTGCTCTAAAGGCCTGTTTCTTCCCCCTTAACTGGTGTCACATTTGTAAGGAAAATGCGTTCATGGGTTGAGCAGCATAATTTTACTGCGCCATGAACAAATTCTGCCAAATCTTCTCTGCCAATGCCAAGAAGCTTTTTCTGCTGTTGACTCTCATTTGGTGTAGTTTATTAAATTAGATGATTGAGGTTTGATGAGGAAGGGACTGCAGTCAGGTCCTTCCCTCCCCTGGGGGCGAGCTTTGTCATCATAAAGGATAGGGTTCGGACTGTGCTGAGGGATTGCCACTCTTCTTGACATGTGTCTGCAGAGATTTCCACATGTCCAACCCACAAACTCAACTCTGCTGCTCAACCAACAAATGCAGCACATTAAAGTGGAAATAAAGATATAAGACTGCCAAGAAACATTGTTACCACAAAGAAATAATCAAGCATAATAAGCAGCACAAATTTCCTTATTTTTTGTGCTAACTTTATGTTTGAAGTGTTTATCCAAGTGAAACCAGTAATCACTGATTCAGAGCCAGCCTTCAAGTTTAGCCTGAGTTTTGCTGAGCATCTTTTTTTTTGTTCTAGTTTCTTGCTGTCATTAAAACCCAGTCGGGTAATTTCCTCTGGCTGTTCTTCAGATGCAGCATCTCTCTCTCGCTTCATGCTCTGCTTCTCCCAGTGCTTATCATCTTGCTAAACTTAACACCCCAGGGATGCACCTCTCCTTGGGTTACAAATTTCCTTGCTGCCATCCCTTCATCTACTAACTTAACTACACAAGACAAGAAAGCAACAGCTGCCTATGAGCCCTTTTAATGTCTGCTTAGGAGACACCTGCAAGGTGACAGTTTGTTAAAAGGAAATGGAATCTTTCTCCATCAATTCTTCCCACCAATCCAACAGTCTCTCAAACAATTTCTCTTCCCTGGGGGAGTGGACTACCTACGGCAATGCACAGCCACTCCTCAGCCACAGGCAGCTGGCAGTACTCTCATTCCATGCATCTGTGAGTGCAACATTCACTCGAAGATAGTTAAAAGAATTTGAAGTTAGCACAAGAAATTGCACTGGGAACAAAGTTCAACCAGCTGATCAGTTTTTACGATTGGAAGTGAAGAGTTTGGTAGGAAAAGGTCCACAAGCAGCAGGGAGGACTGCAGTCAGAACCTGGGAGGGCTTCTGCACAAACAGAGCTAATATCGAGCCACTCCTCAACCAGAGTCTGCAGCAGCGCCGAACACGCAGAGGAGGAAAAGAAGCAGGCTGTTGCTTGGTGGTTCAAAGCCCTCTTTTTTCAGATGAAAGCAAATTTCGCATTTCATTTGAAAATCAAAGTCCAGCAGTCCAAGAGGAAGAGTGAAGAAGCACAAAATCCACGGTGTCCGAAGCTTGATGCTGTATCTCACTGGTGTCCGTGGCAGTTGTTTCACGCAGCTGTGCACCAGGAGACTTTAGAGCGGCTTGTGTTTTTCTACTCAAACTTTATGGAGATGCCGCTTTCCTTTTCCAGCAGCTGGTCACCTCCACTCCACAGTAATTCATGCTAAACGAACCCCAGCTGAAAAAAACAGATTTTGTATTTTCATGAACTATATGCCATAATCATGTGTAATTAATGTATAATATATGGAAATATATATTTTGAATTAAAGTACAATAGTTTGCACCAAAATGAAAACGCTACACTAAAGATGGAACATGTGAAATGCACATACAGTATAACACAAATAATTGTAAGTCACCCCATTCTTGGCTATCTGCACTGTTGCTAGGGAACGCTGAAACTTCCTGTTTAAAACCGCATAGACTGGTTATGCTCTCAGCTAGCTATAACACATATAACACTAGTACTGACTAAAGACATCAAAACAAACTCAAATGCAACGTTTAGAGTTTAATGGTTTGTAGAGTAGCAAAACCTATTCAGCATGAAAAATTACATATCTGGTAAAAATTGAGATGTGTATTATCTGCTTTCTGTCAGCCAGTATATATTTTGGCTTCACTTCCAGGAAGCTGTAGCATGAACAAATAAAAGCATATGGTATTGAAGTGGGACTGGGAGTTGAGCCAGAACAGTGACCAAGATGAGGAATTAGCGGAGTGAATAAGGGAACAGGAGACTCAGACAGGCGACCGCTGATTAAATGAGAAACATGCTCCTCATCTCAGACACCAGGTACTGATGTAGCACAGCCACACATTGTTAAACGAAAAAAAGCAAACATAACTAACTGCTCAGAGCTCTGTAACCATGGCAAGGTTTTCTTGAGTGCTAAAATCAGTTTAATTGTTTTTTTTTTGTTTTGTTATTTTTATGTCCAAAATGAGGAAACCATTCAAAGTTCACTGAATTCTGACTCTTTGAAGCAGAACAGGGAGAAAAATATACCTGATCGTTACTCTGCTTCATAATCGAAATACATTTTGTAACTACTTCATCTCGGCTGTGCTACAGTAAGTGTCTTGTTATCCCCAACTGCCATAAACTGCAGAGGTTTTCTTGTTGCACTTTACGTCCATGTAAAGAGACGCTCTCTGCTTCCACTACAGTTTATATTACATCTGTAAGCCATTTTCTTAACATAAGCAGCAGTTTCAGGTCACTTTTGGTCCTCTACTTTTATAGACATTTCCAGGTAAACTGAAATAATAAAACTGCAGTTATTGTTAATTTAACACTGGAGTGCAATCACACATTTGAACGTGTCCACCTCAGGAAGTATTTAGCTGCGATCCTGTCTGGCCACGTATGGGAGATGTCCTTCCTGGGCAGTATACTTATGGTGGGGAACATGGCAGCTTCTACAAACTGGTGCTCATTTCCATGTATTTTTAATGCACAATATGAATCTATGGTGCATTTTAGTCATAAAACATGCACGTTAAAACTGTACAGAACTGTACATAGAGAAGTAGATTGTGTTGGTCAAAAAAGGATGTGTTGTGTTGGAGGAGGCTTTGCACAGAGGTCAGAATCTGCCATCATCACTGCAAGATCTTGGTGAAAATCAATGCAACACTGGATGGAAATAAATCTGTGACACCACAGTTTATCAAAGCAATGCCACACTGAATGCTGTCATCAAAGATGCTCCAAGCAAATATTAATGTGCAACCTTTGTTTTTTTTGGTGGTGACTTTTTCTTTTTGGCCAGGCACTGTGTGTCACGGTGTGGCGTGGAGGAAGGACCCAAGAGCAGGACACAGAACTTGATGTAACTTAAAAGGTTTATTTACAGGGGGTGAGGGGAAAGAACCAAAACACAACTCAACCTGGCTGAGACAGAAGGCTCACAGCCAAACCAGGGAGACTAAATAAACTCTAAACTGGGGGAAACTAAACACACAACTCACAGGGAAAAACTGACGAAACTCTTACAGGAAACTGACAAGGAATAGTGACAAGGGCTACAGACAGGGAGCATGACTAACGACGCGACAAAGGACAGACAAAAACCACAGACTTAAATACACGGGGTAATGAGGGGATCAGAAACAGCTTGGAACACAGGTGGAGATCATAATCACAATGAGACGAGGGGGGAAGCAAAACTAAATACAAAACACACGGACCAAGACACTATCAAAGTAAAACAGGAAGTGACAAACCATAAAACACAAGCAGACTTTACACTAGGAACTTAAACATACAAAAGGAGGGAGACTGAGGGAATGAA
>VOQJ01042330.1:1901-17535 GCA_015052665.1 Apistogramma diplotaenia | reverse complement strand
TCCTATAAGTCACAAAATGCCAACTGCATAAGGCGACTTCCCTTCCACCACATCCCAAACGAACTCTACTGGACTGAGATCTGTGGAGACTGTTTAAACACAGTGAACTCTTTCATGTTCAAGAAACCAGTGTGAAACGATCCGAGCTTCGTGACATGGAGCATCCAGCAGGAAGCTGAAGATGGCTGCACTCTGGTCCGATCTGCACGAGCCTGTGTGACGTGTAGCTTCAGTTGCCTGTTCGTAACCCACAGACCCCGGTGCGGTCTTCTGCTGCTGTGTGTTCAGAGATGCTCTTCTGCATACTCTGGTTGTAACGAGTGATTTGAGTTACTGTTGCCCACCTATGATAAGCTTGAAGCAGTCCAACTTTTCTCCAGAGAACTGCCACTCACTGGATATTTTCTCTAAGACCACTCTATAAACCCCAGAGATTATTGTGTGAGAATATCTCAGTAGACCGCTCCATCAGAAGGGAAACAGGTCAAATATTAAGTCATACCAGGTAAGCTGTGAGCCACAGTTTTCTTTACCCCCTGCCCCCAAAACAGAGTTGTTTTGCTGCTTGTTCCTACATCCATTTTTAAGGTGTGCATGTTTCCTAAAACTTATCCCAAAATCACGCGTATATTTGAGTTGTGAATGTGCAGAATTTTCAACAAAAATCTGAATTCTTGCTCACAAACATGGGCTCTTGAAGTCTGAGAATCACGACATCACAGCTGCCCCAGACAACTAAAACCCGTCTGGTGTCTGACAGAGTGAGAACACTGAGACTTGTGTCTGGGACCAGGCAGAAGAGTAAATAATGTCTTTGTGTTAGATAAGCAGCGACGTCACAGAGAAAAGTTGAAGAGTTCCGAAGGGCCTCGCTGCATTATATTCCAGCGGATGCTGAACAATTATGTGCTGCCAGTTTTGTGTTAACGACATTTCCAGTCATCAATGCAGAAAAGGCACAAATCAGTGCATAAAAATTCACCAGCATGCAGGAAATTGTGTCCAACCCTCAAAATTTCAGAGGGGAGGACCTGCAGACCCCGTGCTTAATGTGTCCCCCACCCCCCAATGCTCCCTACGTGTGCATCAGTCATCACCCTGCTCTCGTCTCTCTGGTAGGGCTGAGATAAGGACGAGTCCAGAGCAGACAAACAAGCAGCAAACGCTACACCACTAGATTATTTATTACACTCATTTAAAACAAATTTTTTTTCTGTGCCCCCAATTTTCCGTCTCGTCGTCTTGCTGCCTACTTTCCTCTCCCAAGGCGGAGACGGTCGCTAAGCAACCCGCACAACACAACAGCGCAGCTCTCCAACTTGGCTCGGTGCTCGCTGTGCCCCTGTGGTTTCAGACAATCAAATACACAAGTGTGCGGTGCACGCACTCACAGAATGTGTGTGTAAAAGGTGAAAGCTATGAATAGTTTCCATCTCATAAGCAAAAGCCAATAGTTCCTTTAGCTCTTAAGACCTGCCTCTTGACTCGAGTGTAACATCGTCTTGCATTCATCGAGGATTCATTACAGGGCATCCAACTCTGAACTGCCTTTAACTGAAAATACAAAAATGAGTGAGGCTGTGAATTTGTCGAAACATGCTTTTAATTCACTTGAATAAAACCAGCTTAAAGCTCCCTGTTGCACACAGAGCCGTCTATCTCGAGACTCATCTTCAAGGCCAACATGGTTCCTCACGATTCATAACAGTATGAATCTGTTACAATAATAGCTACCATTGCTTGGCAACATATCTGAATGAATGAATGAACAGATCAGCAGAGGCTTTAAAAAGTGATCAGTTTAATCAGTCTAAAGATCCAAGGCTTTGGTTGGAGCACGCTCAGCTTCTCACCAACCTGCAAAGAAACTACAGGAAAGCACACCCCAGTAACAACACGAGCATTCAGCAAACGCCTGCAGTATTAATGCAATAATTCAAACACAATGTGTTTAGAGCTGCTAGCACCACTCACATGGGTACAAATGCACTGCGACCGGTAGGAAAAAATATCACATTTCAAGCAGCAGCAGCAGCAGCCACTAATTACAGACTTTCACAGATCGTTTTGAAGTTACATTCAAAAATTTTTTTGAATCGTCGTCACGGATTTACAAAAATATACATTTGTGGGCATGCACGGAGCAACGCAACTTGGTGCATCTGGTTCTCTAAAAAAGAAGCCGACACCAGGAGATCCCCGTCGGTTTACAAAAGCAAAGCTTAAGAACAAATGGCACTTACTGTAACTATAGCAGTGAGAAATCTCCGGGGCAGCATTACAGCTACACGCACACGTAAACAAACACTCCCACTGATACGACTGAGCGCCGAGGTGCAACCGGTACAGACACAGAGCTGCTTCACAACACACTGAAAGGCTTTCACTGCCACCACATTTATCCTAATCGTGAAGGAGAGTCTCTACTGAAACAAACGGCTAACATCGGTAAAGATTAAAAAAAGAGACTGGTGCTATTTGATCATGACGGGTTTAAAAAAACTGTCCCTAACGTCTTAGAAAAGCCACCTCTTGTCTCAGCATTAAGGCTTTAAAGAACCTCCTTTTGGCTTTGAAATCAAACTTGTGGTTTTGTTTTCTTTCCTGGTTAAGTTGGCATTTAAACTTCCGACCTGATGTGAAATGCTTCTTAACATATTAGGAGGAATGCTCAAAAATATGCTTGCTTTTCCACTTCAGGCTTTCAATGTTCCCTGGTGGCAAAAAGAACTCAGAATCAGCTTTACGCACAACAAACATCCCCAAATGCGCGTCACACGGCGAGTGTTTGTGTCAGCTGGCTGAAGTGGCAGATCTTCAGGCCTCCGCTGCCGTTGTGCTCTGCTCTTGACTCCCCTCGGCAGCGGGGCTAAGTGGTCCCGCCCACCACAGGGTCAGGGCATTGTCCCGCCGGGCGCTCTGCTGCGACATCACAGCTCCGCTGCCCTCCGTGTCAGAGGCCGAGTCACCCTCGCTGTCGCCGGGCCACAGGAACTGCCGCTGGCCGCTCGATGTTGCCAACAGAGGCATGAAGGGATGAATGCTATAGAAGACAAGAAACACTTTCTCAGCATGACGTGACTGGACTGAACTTTCTGCTCATTTACAGCAGCATTACAGTTGGATTCAAACCAAAAGGGAAACATTACTCAAATCAGGAATTGCACAGATTCCCCCGGGCTCAAATGATACTTTTCCACATTTTAAACATAACTTTTGCACATTCATACCATCTGTGCTCAATTAAAAGTAACTGTTTAGATGTTAGTACATCATTGACTTCCTTCTCTGCTATTGAGAAATGACGATAAACACTGTGTTTTGTGCTGGAGTCTCCATTATTTACAGGCTGTAGTTTTCACTCCCCGGTCTCACAGAGCAGTAACATGCTTCAGTAAATCCAGAGCTGTTCTGGATCATTTGTTTGTGCCTCCTATGAGTTTGTGAAAAATGACTCAATGACCCGAGCAGCCTGACACAGCAAAACAGCAGCGTAACTGCTGGAGCACAAGTGAATTACTGAAAGCTGACACAGTTAATTTCAGTTTCTGCTGAAGCTCAATGCAACAGTTAAAAAGCTTCAGTTTCAACGTTTGTTTAATGTCTGCCAAGTATAATTACTGTTAATTAGTGAGAATGACCCACCTTCTCATTACTGAAACTCTAATCAGTAAGTGTTACTTGGCCAGTAGGCTAGATTACATTTTTTTAGCACTCATACCTGACGCCGTTGGTGCAGTCCCAGTAGGCCTGAAACCTGAGCTGAGGCTGCAGTAGCTCTTCATTACCATCAGGAGGCGCTGTCTGGGTGTCCCACACTGACACCACTCCCTCTGTGTCTCCACTCAGCAGGTACCTGCCGGACCTAAACGCACACAAAGAAACGGAAATAAATAAATGCAACTGCATGCAAGTCACAAGCTAACCTGATCTTTAGTGCTAAATGCAACTTCAATACAGCAGCAGAACAGAAGAACTAGATCAGGGGTCCTCAGTCCCAGTCCTCGAGGGCCGGTGTCCTGCAGGACGATTAGCAGGACTCTGGAGAACTTAACTGCACGCTGAGGAGGTGATTCAGCCATTTGACTCAGGTGTGTTGCAGCAGGGTTGCATCCAAAACCTGCAGGACACCGGCCCTCGAGGACTGGGATTGAGGGCCCCTGAACTAGATGAATCACATTTATAACACAGGCTGTAAGGCAGCTCCACTATTACTTACTGGTCCAGGTCGAAGTAGATGCGCTGATTAGTGGCCACGTTTCTTTTAAGGGAAAACACAACATTCCCTGGTTCTCTCAGGTCCCAGCACAGGATTTCTGGATCCTACACACACACACACACACACACACACACACACACACACACTGCATTAGTGCATCCTCTAGCTCCTATGCTGACCTTATCCAAACTCAATTCAGAATTTATTAAAAGTCAGAGCTTTGATTGACAGTGATTACTTTCAACAGGGGCTCATTAAATATCAGATTAACATTATTTTAACCTCACATTGACCAGATACTGTTTCCAGATAAATTACAGCTGTTACAGTGTTAGAATGACTTGTTGGGGAACATTTTACTTGAAGCTGGTGACACCTTGAGGTGATTGTTATGATCTGGCAGCATATAAATAAAGGTGAATTGAACAGTACATGCTAACAGGAACAAAAGCAGAGTACTGAACCTTACCGAGGCCCAGAGGACCAAAACAATCCCATCAATATAAATAAAAATAGTTTTTCTCTCTTGTATTGAATAAACGCTCTCTCATGCTATCACAAAAAGCTCAGTAAACATGTACTTGTGTACATGCATTTCACAATATACGCATGTGCAGCAGCTATTATTACCGTCAGGTCAATTCTCCGAGGCTGTGTGCAGCTGTGCGTCTGTTCATGCGTTACCTTGCGGCCGCCTGTGTACAGGTAGTTGCCGTCAGGGGAGAAGAGCAGATGGGTGAGACCTCCGTGGTGACGGGTCGGCAGCAGAGCCAGCAGGGTGCCGTCTTGGCAGGAGTAGAGGCCAGCGCAGCGGGAGTAAGAGCCACAGGCGTAAACAGATTGGCACGGGCTGAAGCCAAAGCAGGAGATGATGCCACTCTGGCCTTGCTTTTTCACTGCGGTGAGGGCAAGAGAGCGCATGTGGCAGCACTTTATAGTTAACAGGACACAATTTACAGGCTTGTCTACTCAAAGTCGACGTTTTGGCAGTTCAAACATTCTTGACTGCATCTATAAGAGCAACAGATTTCTCACGGTGCTGGGTGGTGGTATGCATTATTCCTGTCAAATCACAGAGAACAACCCTATTTTGAGACTGGCAGTAGGGTGGAGCCAAAGGATTACAATCTCAGGGTGATAATGTGTGCGTTTGTTAGGTAAAGCCTCCACTGTGGGGGCGCAGAGCACAGCGAAGAGTGGCCAGGTGAGCCTGTTAGTTGGACCTAAAGGAAACAATACGGTTTTAGCTGTTCAGCTCATTTCTGTCACTAATTATGGCTTTAATTCAGTGATAAACAGAGTTGTGCTGCTGTGTTTAGGCCACACATTGTGCCTTATTAATAAGGCATACTTAAGTGTACGTTAACCACACACTACAAACTGCCCAATTAAGCCCTGTGTCCGTTACTACTACACTAATATACATGCAGCCACAGACAGCTAGAAGAACAGGATGTAGAGCTGTGTTTGACTGGAGGAAATGCCTCACCTATAGATCTATATATCCACCTCTGTATACATCCAATTCTACATATCTATAGAGCTACAGAGTGAGGCGGTTGAAAACAAACACTTTTGTTGATTTGCATTGCTTCAGACACTTTAAAAAAGAGGTTCTCAATACATTAAAAAGAAGCTTTCAGTGAACTGATGCTGTTTAAATGTGACACAAGAAGAAATTCATCACAGTAAACGCTGTTCTCTTCAGTTCCTGTCAGAAGCACATAATCAAAACCCTCCTCGTCAGTTTGATCATGGATCCTGCAGCCTGTGAGATGTGACAGCCAGCTGTCAAACAGCAATTCACTGAAAAGAAGAAACTACGGACTTCCCATTATCCACTTCATGTCTGTGTTTACAGCCCGTCTGGAGGCTTGAACCTCACAATATTTCTTGTGAAGCTTTGAGAGAAATATTTACATACAGTTTCGAGTGTCCTTGAATAACAGGAAGACTTTATGAGATGGTTTTTGATCACAATTATCTAAACATACAGTACAGTTTGTTACTATTAACCAGTTTCACAGTGCAAAGTGACAAAAGTACCAAACACACTGAGAGCAGCACTTTGTTGCTATAAAGGAACCACAGTCAGTCACAGTACACCCCTGTGCTATAAAGTAGTTTCTCAAATGTAGGTACTAGTATCCTTAAGGGTGCTTCAACTCAATATTCTTGTTTTCAGTGCCTCACACAAGGAGGAAGCAATAAACACCATCACACCGGCTGAGAGCAGGAGGCCAGCTTCCAATATTTAATGGCTAAATAAACAAATAAATCTCAATCAGGGGCTGAAATGTAGCAGCAGCAGCACAGCTGAAAACACAAAGACTGATGTGCAGATCTGCCCGAGGCCTCATTTTCTGTAACGACTGATCAAAACACGACGAAGCAGAGTGATTTCAAACGAGTTAAAGTGCAGTTTCCCTCCTGCTGCCTCACTGATGACTGACCTATGGTGGGTCGCTCCTCGCAGTCTCTTCCGGGTCGCTCGGTGTAAAAGACCCTGACCATTTTGTCAAAGCCGCAGTAGAGCTGCGTTCCATCAGGACAGAAGCAGAGGGAATGAGCTGCCGTCAGCTCGTCCAGGTGATTGTAGGGCCGGAAACTGGCTCGCACCTCCCCGTAAAACGCATCCCACACGTGGACGGGGTTGTCACGGCTACTGCTGGCTAGACTGAAAGAGGCGGCCAAAAGAACAAAATGAGTTAATAGAGCTGGCAGAAACAACTGAACAATTCATTTAAATAAAAAGTTATTAAATACTGACGATACTTAATACAGTCAATCTTAATTCTCCTTAATTATGTTTTTTCTCCCAACAAGCAATTAATAACCTCATTTTAGAGTTGCTCAGCACAACACAGTCAGTGTGCAGTGAAGGGATACAGTGTGAGAGTGTCTATGAAAGGCAAACAGTGTAATTACTGGAATACAGTTGAGTTTAAGCTGCACAAAATAAACAGGCTGCTGTCATCCTTCTGACACACAATGTGCAACTTTTATATACAAAAACCATTTACTGCACCACATCCATGTGAATGTAGTGATGTACAACAAGCACGCAGCTCGATGCTTCACCTCATTAACATAAGACCACAGCACATTCTTACCGATTCGAATCAGGGCCAAAGACTGAGCCATGCCTTTTTAACTCTAATTATTAGGCACCGAACAAATGCTGAAACATCACTGCGGCTCAATTAGACAAAGGAAATTAGCCCCCACCGCTGCTGCCGTGTTCTCTTATGGCCCCTGTGAGCCGCGGCTTTATTCCAGAGCGGGGAAATGCCCAATTATAATGCTAGACTGCTGCTAGCTTGGAGCCATGCCTAGAACTCAGCGCAACTTAACCGAGCCATAACAGGGGCCCTTATTCCCTCTCTACAGGAGGGGCATCAACAACACACGGCTTTTGGCAGGCAGATAGTTCAAGGAGCGCGGAGGGAGAACTGCGAAACAAAACGATGATGTGAAGAGGGAGAGAAAGGCTAACCGGGAGACACGGGTCTCCATGTTTGCTAGATGTTTCCTTTTAATAGTCACAACCACAATCTTTTATCTGGCTGCTCCAGTCAGACGGTGCGGTCTGTCCGACCACCTGGCCGTGCCCTGCGGGGCCTCCTCTTTGACAGGTGCCACTGATCCGGAGAAAATCAGGAGCATTTGTGTGTCAACTTCCATCAGCATTTGGAATTTACACACAGGACTCAGCGCTTCACCATCCAGGAGACATTTGTTGATCATTTTGGTGTCCTGCTCCTCCTTACACGGTGACAGCCGGGTGAGGACAGCGGTGCCAATTCCAGGCCTTGATCAGCTCAAGTGCTTGAGGGTCTAACTGAAGGACGATGGGAGTTGAGGGAGGAGGGTTACACACTATGAAAACTGCTGGAAACTTGACCTTGGCTCATTAGCACAGCCTTACTTCTTTCACCACAGATAAGCACTCTCCATAGTGACGGCTGGATGTTGCTGATGCTAGCTTTGCTTCACAGCGCACACACACCACCACACAGTGATGTCATAATTACCACATACTTGCTACAACACTCGCCTCTACACACGAGGCAAAACAAAAAAACAGAATGAGATGAAAAGCAGAGCCTCAAGCCAGGGATTCACGGGGCCCCTTTAGGTGCTGTCTGGACTCAGGAGTGCTGTTAGTGGGCTGAGTCGCACTGCGGGCGAGTAGATTGTGACAGAAGCAGACAAGACGCAGGCCAGCTCTTCACTCATAATGAGAGACATCAGAAAGCTTTTACAGCTTCTCTCTTCGCTGGCAGCCGGCTTCCACAACGAGTGCAAATACCTTTGGGATCAAAGAACGAGACACAGGACTACAACCAAACCTTCCATATTCAGACAAAGACAACCCCTAAACAACCACCTGAGATTAAAAACTGACACGAAACACAACCCAGCGCATATTTATTTCACCTTCTCCCACATGGACCGAAGGCTTAGGGAATGGCTTGAAAGAGACCAGGTTCAACTCACAAGCACGTGTCCGGCGCCAGCGAGTTCATCTTGGGGTACCAGCAGTAGTCGTAGATGGTGTCTCCTTCTGCCATTCGCAGCACTGGACTCTGCAGAGAATTAAAGAAAAGAAGGGCAGTCAGCAACATTGGAAGTGAGACACGTCGCATTAAGAAATGTAGGCCGAAGGCACTGGATCCATCAGTTCTGAGGCTGACACTAAATAGGTGGCTGCGAGACAGTATCAAAGGCTTTTCTGTGCAGAAAAATTCAATTTCAAAAGCCAGTGGAAGCATGTGAGAAACAGAGCAATCAACAGTCAATTTTCTACTCTTATTACAGCGGCTGGGAGATTTCTACTAGAGAGAATGGATTATATTTCAATTATTTTTGTTCAGTGATCCCAATCAAACCAGCTTGTAATACAATTAAAAGATTGGCTCACTACTTGACATTTCCCCCCCAACCAAAACGCAACGTCCATTTTATTCCAGCAGATTAATCTCCACTGATACGTTTTCTCAAGCACGTCTTAAAGGCGTTTTTTGTTGTTTGTAGTAAATTGTAACAAAGAGCAAAACCGACCTTCAGTAAAAACCTGCTGTTGAACCTAACAGGGACCTTTACAAATAACGGTGCCTTTAAAGCTAATTTCTAACTAAGCTTAAAGTAACAAATATTTCAACTAACATTTGTTTGTTATTTCACTTTTCAGAAATGTATTTCCCTCTGCCTATCAAATACCCTGGGAGGGGGGGGGGTATCTGTGTACTCACCATCTCAGGAAGCAAGTCCCAGCTGTAGCTGTAAATCTCTGGAGGGAGGTTGTACACACGGAGGACGTTGTCTGCACTGTTTGTCAGGATACAAGAACCATCAGGAGCCCTGGGTGAGAGGAAGAGAAGGGATGAAGATTAGGACGACAGGTTTGGTTTGAGTCTGTGTTGAAGTAAGGAAACAGGAATAAATGTCACACCAAACAATCTAATTTATACCACACTACAGCAAGTGGACAGCATGTACAAAAAATAGAAGGTTTAAAGCCTTTATTATTATTATTATTATTATTATTAACCCAATTAAATGCTGACTTTGGGGTCAAGATAACAACATACCTAAGTGTCACACTTTGGTCTTACTAAGGAAGACAGATGTGGTAGGAATGCTGTAAAATGTCTGGAGACGTGTGCATCTGTGTCTCATCCATGTGTTTGTAATGCAGACATAAAGGAGGAGGACACAGCTGGGTCTGAGAAGTGAAACTGATGTGGAAGTTCCTTAAACCTGCACCTCCAAATCAATACACAGTGGAGCCACTTCAAAACTGCTTAAAAAAAGAGAAGTTTACTTTATAAATTATTGTGGTCATTGGTGTAAAAACAGAGGATAAAGTATGGCCTGCTTTAGGACAGGATGGAACGTTACTACTGTCTTAATGTGCACTTCAAGCATTTTTCTCTTCACTTGCGACATCTAAAATGTACGTGAATAACCAACAGGTTACTTCATGGTGGCCACGTCCATCTTTAATATTCAGCCTGTGAGTCATAACCTGATTTGTAAGGATGCATAAATAAAGACAGTATATAATAAATTTAATACTGACCTGATACTGAAGTAGTCTGGCCCACTATCACAAAATGAGAGTGAGACGGCCCAATTCAAATCTATGTTTACCACATCAGGTGTCAGGTGCAAGATTAATGGCTTAGCAATCGAAGTCAAGCTTAAAGTCAGAGTTTTCTATGTCACAAAAATGGCTCTACTGCCTGGCTAAATCACCGTGGTAACTGATGCTGAACACATAACCTGGTCAGGAGTAGATCATGTGCCACGTTTCTATTTAAAATCACCTAGAGGAGCTACATTTTCACTGATTCTTACTTTGGTCACGCAAACAAAGACGGAACCTCGCACGTAAAAAGAGCCAGTTCAGAGACCAGCCTGGGTTGCAGCCGATGATTTGCTCCCGTTTCCAAAGAAAACCAGCAGCAAAACGCACAAATGTTTCAGCCAGTATTATCTACACAATGCATACGTGCAGATTTGTTTACACATTTATATATTTCTGTGCATCAATTGGCTTAACAGCCTGAAAACATCCTTCATCGTAATAAACAACCCTCCACTAAGCCAGCTCACTCTGTGGGCAGTATTACGTTAAACTACACCACATTTCTAACAAAGCAGGGAGCTCATTCAGGTGATGATACATTAAAGATCCAATGCATTTTAGGGTCAAGATGTGACCTGTAAACATGAGATCAGAGGTCAACTGTGATGTGACAGTTAGATGCAAACTATCATGTGATGTTCAGAATCCCCGTAGAACAGATTCATGTCCTAAATGTTGCCAATACAAACAAAAGTAGTGAAATTTTAGTTTGACCCAATGAAGGTATGACCTTATTTGACCCTGAAGAAAAGGTCAGAGGTCCAAAGTAACGTGATTAGAATCCCTGCATGTTATTCCCTATATTACTTTATGTTGTCAATACAAACAATGGCAGCAAAAAATGTAGTCTTAAATAGCTCTGTATCACTTTGACCTTTAGATCAATCCATTGACCTTAAAGGAGAGGTCAGAGGTCAAATGTGACATGACATCTTAAATCTTTCTACAATACACACCACACTTGTAAGAATCAGACTGTAAGTTGACCTTGAAGACCTTGGTGGCTGTAAGCCAAAATTTTAAAAGGACTTAACATGACCTCTGACCTCTACACCTCTAAAAGGTTTTATCTGAATTAATTCAACACCTTTCGAGCTATGATGTTTACAAACAGAATGACACACACGCTGCCAAAAACATAACCACTTTACAGGAGGTAATAAACCTTTATAGATAACTAATAAATCAAAATATTACCATTTGCAGCCCTTCAGGTAGTTCTCTGGCAGGTTGGAGTACTCAGACCAGGAACCAGTCAGTATCTGGGGGTTCTGGGTAAAATCTAAGCCGAGGCTGGAGACAACACAGAGAAGAGGAAGCACTTTGTCAGCACAAATTCGTGCATTCTATGGAAAGATAACTCACACATCATACCTCACATCAGAGGAGAACATAAAGGTTTGTAATTGAATACAATAAAATCATCACCACCGTTTAAAGCAAACATCATACAATAAAGTCATTAGCCTAGCCTGGGACAAACAGGCTCTGTATACAACTTCATGTACACATAAACCACTACAGCGGATGATTAATTAGTCTTCTAGTTGATGACTGCATTATTTTCCATCTTGGGCCATTTTTCTTCCAAAGTTTAGCGACATGATGACTGACAGTCTCAAATTATCATCAGTTAATGCTCAGGTGCTTTTATTTCTTCCACTACAACACGAGTGTCATTAAAAACAAAAAGGCACCGATCATCATCATTACACACCGAGACAGTTACTGTCACAGTGTTGCACAAAACAAGTTTCAAACACATGCTGCCACAATCTCCTGCTGGCCACAGGGGCTTGCACACATCTTTGCACATTTGACTTGTTTGATTGCATTAATCAGACTAGCAATCATTTTATAACTTATCACTGGTACACAGTCTCCGTCCATTCAACCAAGTTTTTATCACTTTATACATGTGAGGGCTGGAGGCTACTGCAGCTGACGCAGGTCGAGAAGAGGGCGATACCTGGAAGGGTCACCAGTCCATCACAGAACCAGCACAAAGAGACTGTAAATCATTTGTGCCAACCATCAACTCTTATTTAGATGTTAGCCTAACATGCTTGTCTTTGGACTGTGTAAGCCAGCAGAGCACCCAGAGAGAGCCCACACAGGCGCAGGGAGAACATGCAACCTGAGCACAGAAGCAGGTTTGACCCTTTAAACCTCCTGCAGAGAGACAACAGTGATAACCACTGCACACCTGTGTTGCCTGCTATGCAAACTGTCACCTTAAATTCTTTTATGCATTGGATTTTGCTGAAAGCAGGTCATTTTAACAAGTTACCAGGTGATTGCTAGGCAACACAATATTGCTCATCTGATATATAGATAGGAACCTTAGGAGGTAGCTTAAAAAGGAGAGTTGGTTTGTTTCAGAAAGAGGATTACATTGAAATGTGGATTACAGAGAGCTACTTTAGCAAAGGCAATGAATAAAAATGTAGAAATGAGCAAAACACTGACATCCATCCTGACCTGATGGTGGCAGTAAAGCTATGCAATATGAACATAGAGTCTTCTAAACCCATTTACCTGCAGCACAAATATTAATGCAAAAAGACTGCAAGAAAGAAATGATCAAAACTAAATGTTAGTTTGGTTTAGTTTTCATTCACCAGTCTCCTCCAGTAGCTTCAGCTACTTCATAAAGATGCATTTCAACTCTGCCTAAAAACCACCAGCTTAGCGCCGTCTCCACGCTTTCACTAGTTTAAAGTGAACTTTCTTCCTCCACTTACTGATGTCCGTCACTGGGGCTGTCTGCAGATCCGTCACCATTGTGTGCCTCCCCTGGTTTTGTTTCTCCTAAGGAAGCACGATGCCCTTCATCTCCATTTTGATGGCATTCTTCTTCATCTCCAACGACTGTTACATCTTTCCCATTTTGGCTTTCTTCCTCACTCTGCAGCAGGTCTCCTGCTCCCGGCAACAGAAGGCAGATTAAATACAGGCTTACTGCAATCTTAATCTACATTAAGATATGTCTGTTAACTTGAATTAAACTGTCATTCAATACATGCATGATGGAAACATCACCACCTTGTGCTGTTTGGGCTGGACTTCCCTGCAGCTCCCTAGCCCCTGCTGGTATTTCTCCATGGCTCTGAGCAGGCTCCACAACCTGTTTAGACCCCATGTCCTCCTCACTCATCCTCGGCCGTTTGGAAGATGACGGGGGCCCTTCGTCTGAGGTCTCCCCTGCATCTACAGGTAGTAAAGGTGGGGGCTGTTGTGGGGGCTCATTATCTGCTTCTGAGTCCTGCCCTGCACCTGCACCTCCTCCACTGTCACCACCTCCTGCAGAGTCTGACATCTCTCTTTGTTTACCCACTCTCTCCAGTCAAGCCCTCCACCCAGGTTTGAAGCTCCCGGTGTCCAGTGGTCGGCTGTCAGACGTGGGTGAGGTAAGTGCTACTTGGGTAGTGCTTCCTCCTGCAGTGTGGATGTTTGAGTCTGTTGAGGTACGAGGACATCACAGCACCCACCAGCCTGGGAAACAGTGACGCGAGAAAACATGAAAACGCGGCAAATAAGCCCAACAATGACCTCGCGAAAACAGAGTAACGGTGATAAAGCAAGTTCACCCGGGAACGTCATTAAATTCACACTCAAGATAAAAGTGGACGTGCAGGTTCGCGCCTAGAGGGACGCGTCACTGCCTCACAGCACACACCTGTGGCCAGCCGTGACGTACCAGCTGCTCCTCCAAACTAGCCGTCACGTCTATTTCATCAAGTTAAAGCTTGAGCGGTACAGATTACTTCACGAACCCTAGCATATTTTACGCCATGCATGTGACAATTACGCAAGTTGAATAAGTATCGCAATATCCAGTTTGCCTGTTTCTCATTAAGCGTCCGTTCACAACGGAGAACACTTTAGCTGGAGTTAGCATTAGCCAATGCTAGCAGTCTGATGCTACATACCTGTGTTGTGGCTTGCCTGGCCTTTAGTTGTGCTCGCGGTTTGGCGCCCCCCAAAGAAACCCTTTTCCCTGTGCAGTATCAGAGTTTCACCAAAAGCCAGAGAAAAGGCCCAGAGAGACTAAATTAATCAACGTCTTCCTGTACGGGGACTTTGTTTCTCTTCACCATCTCATTACGAGAAGTTGTAAACACTCTGGGCGGCCATGTGCTTTGTACTATCGCGAGACTTCATTTGCCGAGACGCGTTCATGGACTACACAGTAGCGTGATTCATAACAAGATGTCTTCTTTCCTATTTCACTCAAACCTCATGAATAATAATCAAAGAACACACACACAGCCAGTCACAGCTAGATGCTATTTATTTAGTATTTATTTTGTTCTTTAAACAAACAAAAGCCAAACTATTTACACTTTTTTTCAGTTGTTCTTCTCCAAAACATTTTCATTACAGGTATGCTGTTATTTTAACAACATTCAAAGACTTATTAAGTGAAGGAGCTGGGCTCACCGGGGTATATCTTATATCAATCATTAGGGTTGGTATTACGGTAACCGACAAAAAGGAACCAGGTGATCAACTTTACATCCTGAAGCAGGTGGGTCAGGCAGTGACCTCTCATCAACCAGGGCCTTCAGACACAATACTGCAGTTTATTCAATCATAAAAGCTTTTGTAGTGCAGTAAAACAGACCGACTCATCCATCACAGTATCAGCTTTTAAAAATGCCAAAACGCAGGTATATTTAATGTAATAATTCAATATTGACTGAACAGTTATGACATACTGAAACCAACTGGGGCTATTTGACTTACCTATAGAAGAAAACTGCACATCAAAACCACAAAATCAATCAAAAATGTGTAACAAGGCTGAGCTGATGGTATATAAATAAGCATCAGTTTCCATTGGGATTTAAAAAAAACTGCATGTGTCTGTAACCATCACCCCGGGGGAAAAAAAAGCTACTGGAGGACTAAAAACACGAATCTCTTAAATTCAATGATACACATAAAGACGTGGTCCAAGACAACCTTTCAGATTCAGACACACAACTGCCTCATCAACCATGCATCTATTCAGTGCCATCGGGGTGGTCAGCAGCACTAAAAGATCCACAGAATGGTAATATTCATGTAAAACCCCACAAAAATGACCAGTTCTGCAAACTTGTTCTTACAATCCCACCTGTTAGACAAGTCCGAGTCATTACGTCAAAACTGTAAAAAGATCTGTAGAACTTCTAAAACATTCAAGTCCCCTGGAGTGTAAAGAAAATCGATCAAATACGCTAACTCGCATCTCAATTTGAGGATGACCTGCCACT
>VOQJ01042325.1:372-17576 GCA_015052665.1 Apistogramma diplotaenia | reverse complement strand
CACACACACACACACACACACACACACACACACACACACACAATATTTTCAACAGAAAGACAAAAAACTGTGTCTTGTTTGCCTGTTTGTTTCTCCCTTTCTCAGCGTCCCATTAGCCCACCCCTGCCACAGCGGCATGAAGGGCTGGACGAGGCAAACTCACTGTGAACTATGTCTCCTTATAATCGGAGCTATTTAAGGCTGACACTCCCACTCGTGAAAACCCACAGCTAAGCCTGTGATTTTAGAATTCCATGTATGTGTTATGTAATGCTTTGTCTTTCATGCTTGAACTGTTCTCCAGGCACAGGCATAGTTTATTAATGAAAGGACTCGCATGATTGGGGGTTGGTTGTGTCTCGCTCTCTCACTCTCAATCTGTGTGTATGGCTGTATTAACTCAGCATGTGCATGAGTGGGAGGAGATTGTGGGGATTCCTGTGCACTTCGCATACGAAGCGTGATGACATGGCCACACAAATACTTGAAAGGTCAGAGCTTGTTTTCCCTGGAGACTATTATGGCTTGTCACAGTTCTCTCCGATTATGTGCTTAGGCTGTATGACACGTGACATGTGCAGACTGCAACCCTCCAACTGTAACGTGCTGGAGACTAATAACAAAGAGTTATTCACTATTGAAGATGATAAAGAGTTGAACTGTTGTACACTAAGTGTTGTCTTGTTTCTTCTTGTAAATTGCCGATTACTCAGATATCCTGTTTTTGTTGAAAGGTGAGTATTCAGAGGGGGGAAATTTGAAAGTTAAATATGACATCACATTATTTCTGGTGATGCAAGGTCCAGGATACATCTGTGTGCACCACTTTGTCTTCTAAAGGTTTGCTCTCAGCAGGTAGCTCCGCAGATAGCTGTTTGAAATTTCAGATTTTTTTTAATGCTGCATATCCTCCCTGACGCAACCCCAAAGGGTCAAATATGAGGTGAATGTGTAAAACACTACACTATGTATACAGCCACTATACAGAGGGACAATAAAATGGATTTAATTTCTAAATCAAATAATCAATTTAATTTAGCATATTTTTTTTAAAACTTTCTGTTAAATTGCATCACAATCCACTGTGGTGATGCGTAGAAACAAAACAACAAAAACTGTGTTACTGTCCAAACCCTGTAAACCTGTTTGATTGTATCCAAATATTCACCTATTCAGATATTTATTTGTTGTGTAGGTATTTTGTTCTCTTTTTTTTAAACTTCTTTTTTTTTACTGTGAAAAGTGTCTCCTAGATTGGGCACAAAACATCACTCTCACCATTTTCTATTTGGTGATGACTTTGTCGTCTAGGATTAGCAGCTTTTCAAACCTCTATTTTTGAACAAAGCTCCTAGCAAAAAAAAAAAAATCCATTGAGAGTATTGCTCAGCTATGGAACTGGTGCACCCGTTGCTCTCCTGTTGCTCTCTCTCTGTGCAGCAGCACCCACACTGAGGCTGTGGACTGTGAGAGAAAACAAAGTAGGAGACATTCTAGCTTTCTCTCTGTGATCATTTTACATATAAATGTACCCAAATCTTACCACGTCCATTATCTTTAATTTATCTGGCTGATGTTTTTGTCAGAGGATGTGGGACCTTTAAAATCAGACGCAAGCCCCTCCACTGATGTCTGAGGTCGTTGCTGAAGTTAGTTACAGTGAGTAAGGATAGTCCAACTACCGGATGGCAGGATGGCACATCAATATAGAAGGTTTGCTACTGTATGTCTCCCAGAACAGTGTCAAGAGCATGGAGGAGATTCCAGGAGACAGCAGGAGAAACGGGATGAGCAATGCCAGAGCCCTACAAAATCATGTCCAGCAGGCCACTGGTGTGAATGTCTCTGAGAAAACAAGAAACAAACTAAGGTCAAGGGCTTTTCTGTGAGATTTAGTGACTTTTTACATCTCTTGTGACTTTTTTTAAATAACCATTTAGAGAAAAAAAGATAGGAGTTCAGCAAGCAGTTTAGCAAGCAACAGGGCCTAGACAGTTTGTGCACCAAGTGAGTGACACTGTGACACTTCTTTCTCTTTGATTAGATAGATAGATGTGTTAACTTTGTTAGATATGCTTTTAAAGTGGAAAACTGTAGGGATATAAAAAACTAAAGAGAGTACTGGGTATTTAGGTAATATTAGTATCAGTCCAGAATTTCACAGTTGCTGAATCCCTAAAAGGTGGTCTAATATAATAGAACTACAGTGCCTCCAATTTCATTGTACAGCTGTATAATGACAATAAAGGCTATTCTATTCTATTCTATTTTGGCCAGTGGCTGGAAAAAAACCTGTAATTATCCTTTTAAGATTGAATGTGTGTAAACTTCATTTATAATTACTTGAATCAAAGCAATGAAAAAAAAGTAATTAAAAAATAATTCAAGATAGAACTCAAAAGGTTACCCAAGAGGAAATAGATTAGAGAGCTTTGATAGAGGGGTCGCTGACGCTGTAACCATGCCGAGGAGGTTCAGAGCAGAGCTCATCTGCTACTAACTTGTGTCAAATCACTGCATGCCCCGTGTGCTCCTCTGCCACTTATGTTGAAGCTGTCATTTGCTGTCTCCTGCCATCTCTCAAGTTAGAAGTGGATGCCTGTCTTGGCCAGAGTAGGTTTTAATTTAAATTGATTTTGTCTCCACCGAAGGAAGCTTCTATAATAGGTTCTGTTGCGTGGCTTGCTTCGAATCTCCCATTGCATCCTAATGGATTTTGACTCATACAGTTGTGTAAAACAATACTTCGCTTTCTCTAACAGAAATCTAGGTTGAAGGGGGAAAAAAGTTATTAGTGCATTTAATATTGTGCTTTTTCCACTTATTTATATCATTTACTGTTCCTTCATTTCTGTCTCGCTTTATTACCTTGTTCTCCATATCCTCACTCTCTCTCTTCATAGAGTGACTGTTTACTGTCTGTGTAGGTGTGTACCACTGGAAAATTGGCTCCTTTTTTCCCTTAAGTGGCAAAGTAGTGACGAGGCGTTGAAGTGCGTGGAGGCTTGTCCTTCAGCATTAGGCTCAGATTGGCCGAGTGCAATTATCCAGGTTGTTTTTGAATGCCTTAATTGAATTGAACCAGACCAATTGAACACCGAACTGCTTTCTGTTGAGTCAGATGTGGAGGTGAGAGTATTTATTACGTTTTTTTATCTTCCCTATAGGGAAAACAAAGTCCTCTTCCTTACTAATATCAATAACAAAGGTGCTGTGGCTGGAGCTCGGTCACCATTGATAGCTTCCTGGCAACAAAAAAGGTCTTTTCATGGCTAAAGATCTTGTCAGTGCTAATCTCCTTTGTGGCCCTGAGCTATGGATTGGACTGTTGAATCCCAATATTGCGGTCACACTTTTTTTGTTTCATTATTTTTTATGAGGCACTGAGCAGATGGAAGGAAAAAAATCCTGCATGGAAATGTTCAGATTTTCCTCCTCTACGCGTCTCTTTCCCAGTATTCAGGGCAGGAAACCAGCATCAGCGTCACAATGTGCTATTAATGGATATGCCTAGGATGCCGCGTAGTCAAGGAAACCATCTAAAATAGATGTGCATTTTTTACAGTGCATGGTTTCTGTGCTCAATGCAAGACTGATTTGAGTGACACATGTATATGTAAAAGGTAAATCTGATATTCTTGCCTTGACACCTAAAGCTCACATAAGCGCAGCTTTTCATTATCGCCTGATGATTTAACTGACTTCAGTTCAGTTTCTTAAGATTTTTGTCAGTGTGGTTTCTGACTTCTCCTTGGCAGAATATAAGATGTGGGAGGATTTCAGAGTGGTTCATCTCACTACTGTGGTATGTGGCTCCGTTGTAGAGCAGCAGTGTAAAAACTGGCCTACTCTCACCCAGTGTGTAGGATCCCAGCTCCAACTTCACTCTGAGAACTGCACCTTCACAATAAATGAGAGAGATTTAGTTCTGTTTGTGAAAAGCCACCAGAGAGCAAAGTACTAAATGACTACATATAAAGGTTGCATATTTCTTTGTGGTTTGCAGCTTTTAAATACCCGCCCCCCCTTTTTTAAAAAATTTATATCTAAATTACTTTTTTAACGGGCAGCACGGTGGAGTGGTAATTAGCACTGTTGCCTCACAGCTGGGTTCGAATTGACCTTAGCCTGCTCCCACATGAGAGCTGTGATAGGCCCCCCCTGCGACCCAGAACAGGATAAGTGGAAGAGATGGTTACTTTTTAACAGTTTACTATAAAAGTGTATTTAGTTTCATTCCTTATCTGTTTAGTATGTTTTCTCAAGTGCTTGCCCTGCACATTTTTAAACTCTTGGCTGCTACTCAATTGTGTAATTAATACTTGCTTCTTTAACTTTCAGGGTTTTTGTACAGTACATTCAAAACCTCAGACTTTCCATCTTCCATTCCTCAGGCTGTATCTATCACTCCAACAAACACAAGTTAAGTGACGGAAAAATAAATAGACCCGGTAATTATTGAGCCGTTAACATCTCAGAAAGTATATTCTTCTAACTCGGTCACCAGTCGTCATACCTCAAAATAATTTTGCATGTACTTCTCCCTTGTGGAGCTATAAGAAGCTTATGCATTTGCCAAACATTGATTTGATATTCTCTGCTGACACGTGCATGCTGTGATGGTCATGCTTGTAATCCTGTTGGCTAAATATGCTTAGCTGTGAAAGGAGATTAAGACATGGTTGTGTTTTCTTGGCCAGATATTCCCAGTGGTCTGGGTGATCTAAGTAAGTGCTTTGAAGCATTTGTCCAGTGTTGTTGTTTTTAAGCATGACCCAGGGCTGGCGTTTAATCAACACATTGTGCAGTCTTTCACAACATGCAACGAACATTAGCAATATTACCCTGGTGATTTTTCAGGCAAAACCAAAACTCATGCAGCTTATCTCTGATTATATTTAATGCCTGGGTGTTAGCAATTTTAAGAGTAATTTACAAATGTTACCATGAGCACCTGCAGTGTTTCTTTTTTCTGGTGCACATTTGCAAAATGTAATATTGTGGTAGTCAAACATAAAATTTGGTTATTCCTCAGTAACTTTTTGTTTTTGCAATGCAGATTAATATTTTACTGGTGTTGCACTTTTAATTATTGTTCACCTTAAGTGGCCACTTTCAGAATTAAATCATCGTTTGAGACAAAAGGTTATGTTCCTCTGTAAATGTATTCACCCGTAATCATAAAGTGCTATGTAGCTAATTACAGATCCTGTGCAGTTATAGTACTAATCTGCAAAGTCTCACAAGATTTGCTTATGGCCAATAAGGTCAAAGATTCCAGCTTGTTTTGGGAGTGATCGTAGAGAGAAAGTTATCCAATCATCTGTCAAGTATTTTTGAATGTGGCTTCCTTTTTCCAAAGTGTTTGATGGGACAGCTTTCCAGATGGCTTTGTGTTTCAAACCATCTGGCATGTCAGGTTAGTCATACTATATAGTATGGAGGAAAAATGCAAGCGCCACTCATAAATGAACAAAATCTATGAAGCATAATATGGCAAACTGATATACTTCAGAACAAAAAACAAAATTTAAACAGCTGCCTCTGTCATCACTTCAAATTCTCTATTGAACTTTGAGTTTCCTTTGAGTGTGTTTGCTATAGCGCTGTGGATTGCTTGAGGCCTAACTGCCAGGTAGGCGAGGTGAGAGGAGCATGCATGGTGAAGGCAGCATAAGGCAGAGGAGGCGCACTGGACTGGAAGAGGGTAAAGCTCTGGCAGTGGGCACCACAGCCTGGCACATAAGCAGCAAGGCAGCCAAGTGGAAAAGGGCAGTCTGGCGAATGGATGAGACACCAGCATAAAAAGGCAAGGACCATTTGATAAATTACATGTAGAAGGATGTTTTTCAGCAGACAGAAAAATTAGGCCTTAGACCATGTGAATGCAAGGCTGGAACAAATACACAGAAGTCTGTCATTTTGTATAAAAAAATAAAGCTAAAACTTATTTAGTCAGTGATTGACATGCATTTGTGAAGTATTAGTAACCAAAGAGCAACTGCAGCTGAGCTCACATTTCTCCTCTGATGAAAATCGGATCATGCTCCATGGAAAAACTGTCCAGATTACTCTTAAAACCAGCTTGAAAATTGGGTTGAAAGTCAAATGCTAATGTTTTATCATGTGTGATCACACCATCATCAAAGCCATCAGGCAAAGAGCAACCAAACTTCTTCAGCTGCTCCCTTTAGGGGTCACCGCAGGGGATAAATTTCCTCCTCATTTCTAATCCTGTCCATCCTGGTCACTCTCAGTGAAAAAAAACCAAACAAAAATCCCTCAGCTCCTACTTACAGCACGTTAAAGGCATGATCCATAAATATTGGATACCAGCATGGACCCAGTCAAACTACAGCCAAAATAAAGCAAATATGGCAACAAATGGTACGATGTGCCATTTACAGACAAAACACAGAGATAAAACGGCAAGTAAGACTAGGAGAGAGACAGAGACAGAGACTGGCAGACCCGCTACTTGCTATATTGGACAGGAGTGCCGTTGCCATGGCAACCAGCAGCCCTCGATCGGTATTTGGAGCAGCATTTGGAATTACTGCAGAGGATTTGATGTTCAGTACACATCTGGGGTCAGCTAATATGGCACTACAATCAGCTACTCCTTTGCTCGCTGGATACTGAACTCACAATCCCTTGTTTGGGACACGGAGCTGGCATCTGAACCGCCAGCGTCAAAATCTCTCACAGAGTGCCAGATTAACCAGCAGTTTTGTTCATTCTGACAGATGTTGCTGGTGTGGCGTCCATTGTCAGTCTGGCAGACATTTAAAATAAGCATGTGTTGCGTTAGTTTCATTTCAGTTTTACATTTACGTTGTACAGCCTTATTAATGCTGAGGAGTTCAAGGAAAATAAATGACGAAAAAACAGATGTTGTCACAAAATATCAATATGCTATTTTCAGTATAAAAACCTGAAAAAAATCCATATCTTTATTTTGCACTGTGCCATTGTGCTGTGGGCTTTTAAGTTTGTGCTTGTGTCCTCATCCGTGTGCAGTCTGATTAAATGGGATTGTCACGGTCCTTTTTAGAAATAGTGCACAAAAACATGTCTATTGATTACGCAGAGAAAAAGAGGGCTTGAAGGCAGAACTGAAATACTCAGTAATTCATGTAAGATGGTTATATTTTAGAAGTTGTACTGAGCACTGCTACATGGTTATGATTAAAATAATAATATAAATAATAATCACAATTAATTTGGTCAGTTTTTAGATTGTGTTTAACTATTATTTATACCTGAATTGTGCATTTGTTTAAGTTAAGACAAATAGCACATTTATTCCTCATTTAATATATTTAAACTGCTCAAAAAACTAAACAGACAAATATTAGTGCTAATTGGGGAAAATGGGAACAAAAGGACATCCCCTCTTTTGATGGAAAATAAATTTATCAACCTACAGAGGTCTGAATTCAAAGACACCCCAAATATCAAAGTGAAAGAATTGATTCAGCAGGTCAAAATTTCATTGTAGTGACTCAAAATAGTGCACTGTAGTCTGTATGGCCCCCCATCGGGGACATGTTCCTAATGAGGTGACGGATGATGTCCCGGTGGCTCTCCTCCCAGTTCTGGACCAGGGCATCACTATACTCCTGGACAGTCTGAGGTGCATTCTGGCTGAATCAGGTGGGCTGAAATGTAATGTCCCAGAGGTGCTCTATTGGATGGCCAGTTGATCAATTTCTCCGGGAACTGCCGGTCATTGTTGTGCACCAGGAATAACCCAGGACCGACTGCACCAGCATAGGGTCTGACTGTCACACACCACTGTGCAACAGGCAGGAATAGGACCCCAGAGATGAAGGATTTCCACTTTAAACTGTTTTATTGCCAGAGTCATTCAAAACAACAATAAACAGAAGGTTGGACAGAAGTCATGGAAGCAAATTAAGAAACAAAAGCTCACTGCACTGGAGGCCACACAACATTAGGGAGAACACAACAAAGCACCGCCTGCCAGGTGATCAGCAACAGAGACCCTCTAGAGTCAATGGAGGTAATGAGACAACTCTGGTGGCTGGGCTGGAGGTCAGCATCAGTGGCTGAGACCCACAGATTCTGGCAGCTCAGGTGGCTCGGGGAGCTCGGGGAATCACAGGCAGCTGGCTTCAGCTTCAGGCAGCTGGAGTGGTGCTAGAGACCCTTGAGGGCTGCAAAGAAAGCCCAGGATTCTTTGACTGCGACTGCTCAGTATGACATGCATCTTCAATGATTGGGACTTTGGCCACAAAGTCTAAGGTCAAACAGAATTCTCATGGCTAAACTGGGGCTGCTTGGTAGGGCACATGGTCTCCTCTGAAGGTGCCAGAGGCTCGAGCTGCTCCAGACTGTCAAGGCCCTTGGGATTGTTGGGGGAACAGGCTCCTCAGGATACAGGTTGCAGAGGCTGCTCAGCTAGCTCTGGCAGCACTGGTTGGGGCTGCACAAGGCTCACAGCTGTCTCCTGTGACCTCTAGAGCTGCGGCATTTCTAACTTGGACAAATGATAACCAGAATGAACAGAGCTCACAGCCGTCTCCACCGACTGCTGGGCTGCTCAGCAGGACAGTCAGTCTCCTCTGTTGACTGGGGCTGCTCAGCAGGACCCAGCAGCGCCGATTCCAGAGGCTGAGGCTGCGGTACAGCACACGTTCTTATCATGAGCTTGCTCAAAAACAAAACATTCAATTTTAGTATTAGCAGACTCAGGCACATAGTACTTAAAAAAAATTGCCCATTCTGTTTATCATCCCACTACATAATGGGAGTCAGGGTGCTGTTGCAGAGCCTGTGTGCATATATATCATTTTTTTTCACTCTTTTGAATAAAAGGGTGTCGATGTGGTAGAATTCATCATGTCATTCTGACCTCTCTTCCTAAAAATGTTTTAATCTTCATGCACTGCCAAAAACCATGACATTGTGTTCTTTTAAATATATTTACATTTCTGTTTATTTTGGCAGGAGTTGCACATTACTAATTTACTTTATAATGTATGTATCACTAATTATAATGTATTTAGCTTCGGTGTAAATTGAGCTTAAGCACGAGGAAGATCTATTTCTCTTCTGAGATTTTCTCTAGTCATTTTGCTTATAACGTAAACTCTGGACAGGATAAACACAAACTGTAAATCTGTGTGCTGTACTGTAGCTTTCAGTACACTTCAATATGAACAACAATGAACATTAATATCTTATATATTATTACACAAATTTACATGGAATCATGCATGTCTCACAGACACCTTAAAAGTATTGACTCATCAGCATCAGCTTTAGGAATCTGCGAATCTGATACCTGTGTTAAATTAACGAACTGAGAGACTTGGAATAATTTTTTTATGTTTAAGGAAAAATCTGACTCTACCTAAAGCTTCACTTTACAAAAGAAACTGTAGGAAAAAACGTACTGCTAGTCGCCCAATTTATTTGCATTACGGCCATTTGGGCTCTAAGTGAGTCATTAGGTTACTGCACACTATTTACAGTCACACTAGTTTCTCCTAGCCTCATCTCTCTCCTTGTATTGCTCCTTACAGACATGTTGAGTAGCTAGCAAAAGACAGATGAAATGAAATGGAGTTATAGACAGTAACTTGCGTTATAAAACATTCAAATAAGTGCAACACCAAACATGAGGAAGAGTGAATGAGCAAAAGAGAGAGGGAGAGAAAGCGTGGTCACTAGCTCACACGCTAGCTACCAGCCTGCCTCATATTCATGGGCAGTTAATAAGCAGTTAATCAAACATGCATGCCTTTGGAGTGTGAGAGGAAGCCAGAGTACCTAAAGAAAACTCTACAGGGAGCACATGTAAACTCCATACAGAGACCTGGGTTTTGAACCAAAAACCCTCTTGCTGTGAGGCGATGGTGCTAAGCAGTATGTCACAACAGAATTGAACAGACTTGTCATAGATGGGCTTGTTGTCTTCAATATAGCAGTTCAAGTCAGGATCAGAGCATTACTGAATAATACCGAGGTGGTAGATCCCTGCTTCATACATTCGCCCCCCTTGAACAGCATGCTTTTGATACTTTAAACAGTTCTTTCATGGTAGGTTGTAGAATGTACTTGAGTCAGAAATAAACTCAAGCACCCATTTTGAAAGCGTTTGACACCACTCCCTTCCTGTTGTGCCACGCAAAAGCAACTGCGGCGCTGGTAGCATAATCTTGTAGCTGATTTGATAAACAAGCTTCATATATTTGTGTAATGATGTTTTTCTGTACAGGACATGGTCCACTAAACAGAACTTCAAATAAATAGCTTTTTTTTTTTTTTATTCAAAGCACTTGAATATCTCTCTGCTGATTTATTCACTGCTTTAAACTTTTAACTTTAGCTCCCTATATTCTTTCTACTTGAGTTGATAAATCTGCTAAAAGGGTTCAGTGTCACACCAGCATTGTCATTTAAATATTTGAATGCTGGTTTCATTTTGCAAGCACTTTGAGTTTATTTTTAGCCCCTGGTTTTAGATCTGCACCACTTCAACATCTTTTCCCTCCCCTCTTACACGCATATTCACAAGGGTTACATGCACATTCATGCACACACATAGAAGCGGTTCTGTCCAAGCCTTTGAAGTTTATGTAAGCCAGAGAATGAGAAAAGGAAGGAAAACTGATGATTTAGCAACAAACCAGCTAGTCATAAATGGATTTTATCCATTTTGACCTGCTTCATAATCTGTCATGATGCTCCTCAAGAGCGTCATAAGAGACCAGCATACATTCAGTTTCTATTTAATAGTTTCTGATTTATATTACAGAGGTTATGATAACTGTGCACCACATTCATAGATATGTACAGACATATAAAAGTTCTCCGTCCCAAAGAGGTGAATTGGTAATTAGCAGGGCATTATGGCCAATCTTGTGTGAGATTGTGTAGCAGTGAACAGCATGGTTTGTCTACCTTTTGACTGAGAGAAATTCATCATTGTTTTGTTGTGTTATCAGGAGACAGGGTGATTAGTTTAGAACTGAGTGGCTGCAACATCTCCCCCATCATTTTTGTAAACTGAACAGGGTAAACAAACTCATTCAGCAACATAATGCTTGTGGCAATCAATTTTCCACAAGTAAGGCTCAAACAATGCACCGCTGCTGTTGCTGCTAGTATTCAATAAGAAACTGTGTCATTGTAGAATATGACAGATTGATTAGGTTCCTCAATTTGTGGAGTGATTTTTTTTCTCCATTTTTTTTTTGCTGTGCTTTATCAGAATATGCCTTTGCATGCTCAGGTTGCAAAGATTTTAAGTGTGAGTTTGATGGTCGAAGTAATAAAACCACAAGAACTTCAAACACACAAAAAAATCTTATTTTTACCCTCTTCTTGCATCTATGTCTCAAACTCATTCAGGATTGTGAAGCTAACAGACTCTTATTGTATATTTCTTTGTCTGGAACATCCTCGTCTCGATTATGACCGTGTGGTAATATTAGGTAATGCGTATAGAGGTCTGAGGTTACTTCTAGCTTTTCACTGGAAGAAAATGAAATTCGAAGGTTGCTGCCTGTTGAATTTATAGAATGAAACGTACCTGTATTGATGCGTGGTACAGAGTGTCTTAGGCAGATCCATGGGGGATCCGTGTTATACAGTGCATTTCTCCCCTAGGTGAATATTTGATTCAGAGAAAGAGCTTACTGCATATCCCTCTGTCTCTATGGATATAGTGGGGATAAAAGCCTCACATTTCTCCTCTCACTTCTCTAAAACCCAAATGGTTTTGTAATGCTCTCTGATCTGTGGTCTCACATGAGTTATGGCATGTTTTGACTTATCTGCAACCTTCAAATATTGACATTCTGTAAAATAAACAAGTCGTATAAATAAGTAATATGAAAGACTTGGTGTCATTTGTCTTTGTAAAGACTAGATGAGGTAGTGAGGAAAGCACAATCCATGTAATTAATTATATTATTATCTAAGCCAAACAGGGCATCTCCTCTCCACACTCCACTCCTCCTCCCTTCCTCATCTGTGTATTATTCATCATAGAGGAGTCCTGCCCTGCTTCTCCAGGCTATTTTTACCCAGCATGGCCGTCTGAGAGCCCCAAACCCTTCTTCCCTCAAGAGCAAGCCTCCCTCCATTTGGATCATGGATTACATCCCACTTTTTCTACACTTTCTCCTCAACCCCGTGAACCTGTCTCCTCGTTTGTTTGTTTTTTTTTATCCTTATTTCTGTTTCTTCACCATTTCACCAGCCTTCCAACTCTCTGCCTTTGTCCTGTTTCGTATGTCTTTCAATCATTCGGATTAGTGTTCCCCTGTCCCCAGGGAGTACTCACTACACATCTCTTCAGAGCACAGTCATCGCCTGCTGAGCTCCTGTAACAGCGTGGTCGACATACCCAACTGCACATATCAGTGTCTGTCTCAGTCACGCAGTTCCAGTGTTTACAGATTAATTCATTTAACACGAGGTTTTAAATTACCTCCAGCCAGCGTGGATTTGTTAAAGTTAAATGGGCAATACAGACCCGGGAGCCTGAGGCAGATACTGATCCCAAGATTAAGTTACTACAGATCACAACATACTATCTGCCTGTGTATTTTCGATGCAATCCTTTACATATATCACATGCGGTGTTAATATCATGATCTGTACTAAGCAGTTTCTATTTACTGTCAGGTGATGAAATCATACAATATGTTTTTGAGTCTGTTGGATTTCTGAAGTGAACCTTTTCACACCACTGCTCTAATTTGTTTTCTCTTATTCTTACTCAGTTATTGCCTTCCACTTGAAATTTTTTTTCCAGAAGTGTGCACGATTCTTCTTAATTGTGCAGTTAATTCTATGGACACCAAAACGATCCACAAAAGAGAGATTTCATGGGGAAAAAAGATGAGATAAAACAATGCAGACAAAAAAGGCTTATTTTAGAATTGCAGCTCAATCAGTGATCGACAAATTTTCAGCGTGTTATTTGTCATCCATTTTTTTCTTCAGTTTTGTTTTTTAACAATGTAATGTAGATAATTATACTTTGACATATTTCTGAATAACCCCTATCACGCAGTGTCCTGCAGAGTGGCTCTGACTATCAAGACTGTCTGCAGCACATGTAACAGCACACATCACATGAGTTTGTGAAACACGTCAATGTGGGCATATTGGTATTTTCAGCTCAGAAATCCAGCACTAGTAGGCACAGATAAGAAGGAATGAGCGCCTATGGCTTCCTCCAAGTTCTGCTTTTTACATGATCATTGATCCAGCATTGATTTGAGCCCCTTGTAGAATGCCACGTCATGACGTTAATCAGTTGAATAAAATTGTCTCCGAGGATTGATAAATTATCTTTCTGCAAATGCTGCAATTTAACTGATTCAAAATGTGATTATTGTGTGAAGATCAGGTAAATCTGACAGCCATGCAGTTAAAAATCTGAAGCATAGACCAGTTGCAGCTTGAAGTGCATTTGTTTCCATGAAAGTCTTGTTTTTACTAATATTTTAGAATATCCATATCTCGGTTGTCACTTGTCCAGAATGCAGATCAAATGGCCGTTCTCCATCAAAGAGGAGAGTTGTAAAAGGTGCAGTGTGTAGGCTTGGCTATAACAGGGAAGTTGCTATATTAATATGCAAAATAAATGCAAAATACCCACAAACTCTCCCACAAATGAAAATATAGTAAAGACAGCCAAAATGTTCATTTCATAGAAGCAGAGATAAGATGGTTCTCTGTTTTTAATCATGCCTCTGTTGTTATTCCCTTTCTATAAAAGTCGTCCCTCCCTGAAGACTGAAAGCACAGCTTGTGGCTTTAATGACTCATTTTTTTCTTTTAATGTGTTTCTAAGAACAACAACTATGTTCCAGTGGGGAAATGGAGGGCTAAAAACTTTCCCACAAACAAAAACAAACAGAGCTTATCTTCCTCACTGGCTACTGAGACTGGAATAAATAATGAAAACTCAACCCTAGATTTGGAAATATGCCCCCTCCCCTCCCCACTCTGGGTCTGTACAAGAAAGCCGTTTTAGAAATAGGTGTGTTAACCCTTAGATGAGGAAAACCTCTGGGTTTTGTGTTTCTGAAAAGAGAAACTCTGGGTCAGTTACTGGGGTACTGAACATAATCTGCTTGCTGGCAGACTTTCTTGTCTAAATCCCAATGTAGGAGCCAAAATGAATGCTTATGTTTATTCAAACTCCTGTCCAGCTGAGCCAGAAGCAGCTGTCTGACATACTGTCATTTCATTTTGCACAGTTACTTTAAAAGTGCATGTTAGAACTTATGAATTTGCAGAACTTTACATCTTTACAGGTTAGATGTCATTTCATTATTTAAAAAATAAATAACTGATGAATTTTATGATCAATCTGTTATCGATGAAATAACAGCGTCATGGGTTCTGGGCTTTTTGAGCTGGAGTTTTGGCATATTTTTTGGATTATGGGTTTCTGGTGTTGGAGTTTTTTCTTCTAACAGTTATTCCTAATTGATTTCTTTATGGTTTTAATTAGCAGTATAGTTCTGTTTATAGTCATAGTTATGTTTATATTTGGGTCCATGTCTTGCAAGTAACGACAAATGGAGAAATCTGGATATGATTGGTGGATATCACCTCAGTCAAATCCTTATGTTCATCCTTTTTTAACAGTGTGAATGTATTTGCTCAGTTAATCACAAAATATACTGATTAATTTTACTGTGATGTCACATTAATGAAACATTTTGTTCACACCATCACACCAAAGCCTGAACCATTGATACAAGGCAGGATAGAGTCATGCTTCTGTTTGTTAATGCCAAATTCTGATCCTACCATCCAAATATCACAGCAGAAATTGAGGCTTAACAGACCAGGCAGCATTTTTCCAATCTTCTGCTGTCTCATGTTGGTGTGCCTGTGTTAGTTATAGCCTCAGATTCCGGCTCTTAGCTGGCAGGTGTGGTCTTCTGCTGCTGTCGTCCATCTGCTTCACGGTTCAGTGTTTTCTGGATTCTTTCCCATCAGCTCAAAGCAGTCTGGTCATTCTCATCTGACCTCTGGCATCAACAAAGTGTTTTCACCCAGAGAGCTGCCATCCCTGGATATTCTTTTAAACCCTAGAGATGGTTGTATTGGAAAATCAGTTTCTGAAATGCTCAAACCGGCTCATCTGGGACCAACAGCCACGCCAGACCCAATGTCATTTAAATCACCTGCTGGAGTTCAAACTCCAGCAGGGCATCTTGACCATGTCTACATGCCTAAATGCATTGAGTGGCAGCCATTTGATTGTCCGATTTAAATGTTAACATTGACAAACTTTGACAAATTGATCATTAAATGCAAATGAACAATATTTGTAAACGTAATAAAGAAGAGTTGATGCACCTGAAGGAAAGCACTCTTTCAAAGAGGTAGCAGAAACCTTTGAAGCAGCTAAATAAGAGTTTGGTAGGCTACTTTCTTCACCTCAGCTCTTTTCTGGGTTGATTCTGATTTTATTTATTTATTTTATTACAAAGGTCTGAGCTGCTGATTCTGATTTTTGGCCAGTTCAAGAACTGTAACGTATAGCATACAAAAAAAAAAAAAATTAACAATAAAACATTTTTCACATTTCCTTCAAATCTGCATCTGGTTACAGGACCTGCGTACATGTTTACATAAAAGCAATCCTGAGGCACAAAGTCATTTAATTTCCAGTCTTCAAATATACAGGGCCACCTGTGAAAACCAGGTCCTGCTCATTATTGCTGGTTGTGTTTTAATCTCATCAAATGAAGTGTTCCTTTTGCACAGTCCCCAGCTATTGCAATCGTTTTGTTTATTTCCCTATTCAAACCCATTTCCCCTCAAGGCAGCACAGTCAATAATTTATAAAACCAAAGAAGCGACTTCTTCGCTGCATCCATATAAGCTTAAAATGATCTCTGCCGGAGATCTTTGTGCTATTTTGGAACCTCTCCAGAACACGACCTGCTGTGAACTTGTTTTTCTTCTTTTTCTGATTGTATTCAGATGAATGGCTTGTGCACCACAGCAGTCAAGAATAATAGAACGATATTGTGCACGCTGAGCTGATAAATAAAATTGCTTTAGCTACTAAACGGTCTGCTGAAACGAGTATTTGTTTTTTTCTGTTTTAAATGGGAAAGTGTTTACAGATTCAAAGGCTTGTAAGGAGAACATCCACAGCTGTCAACTGAATTCACATTGATCTTGAATTTCAATATATGTTCTCTGGCATAGAAGTGAACTGCTGCCACGATAAGAGCCTGACATGGTCTGTAATCTGTTGTGCTTCCTGTTATGTATCGCTGACCCCCACCAACCGATTTGAACTACTTCTCAGATTGTTTTGAATATGTGTCTGTGACAAGACATATCTATGTATCTGAGATGAGTCTTGCATTGTGAAGGTTCTTACCAGGAAGTGTACTAACACAAGACAAAGCCTTCCAATAGAATATGGCTGTAATTCATAAATAGTTAACGTAGTGTTTTGTGAAACCCTTTGAATTTAAGATCAAAGTCTCAACTTTAATCTAATCTTGATTGTTTGATTTTGAAATCCACTGCAGTGGTATGCTGAGCCACAATTACAAAAGCTGTGCCATTGTCCAAACACTCATGGACCTGACTGTAGGCTGTTGAAGAGAAATTACAGTAAAGGGTAATGTGGAAAATGCAAACTAAGCATTATTACTTCATGCCCACTGTTATTGCTCCAGCTTTCCTCTGTCTTTTCTAGGGATGCACATCAATCACATTTAGGACAAATCTCATACAGTGTCTACATTTTGTTTTTTGGGGGTTTTTGTTTTTGTTTTATTAAGTCAGTCACATCATGCGTGTCTGACAGATGCAGATAAGCTTGCATTTTAATAAATCCAGCTGTCTTTACAGGCTGTGCAACAGCTCGTGTTTTACTCATGCTATTTGGCTGTAAACACAACCCAAAGCACATTTTTATGGCATATTTTATGTGCGTTGCTACAGTGATTGTGTATTGAACCGAGTGTTTCAAAGGACCATGTGACATACTGCTCAGTGTTGCGCCTAAACACATACTGTGTAGCTGCCAGTGCACCTGCTAACATTCTGCTCACTCTATGCCTTTAATTAAAAAAACTTTTTTAAAAGGCTCTACATAATCATATAATTTTATAAGGTGGAATTGTATTAACCGACTGCTATGTTATCACCCCTTTATATACTATATTATTTAT
>VOQJ01042323.1:78792-97867 GCA_015052665.1 Apistogramma diplotaenia | reverse complement strand
TCCTTCTGCTGGCGCAAGGGAGAGGAAATGGGTAATAAAACCAGGAAAAAAAGAAAAAAAAAAAGCCTCGGCGGCGTGCTGGAGCCAGTGATTCTGGGATCCACTTAATTGCTCTTAAATGAAAAAGATTTTTGGCTTCCCGTTTGCCGTGTTTAAAGAAAAGTCAAATCAAATCCCACATGTATACCAGCCAGGCACTGACTTCTCATCCAGAAGTATGAGCGCTAATCCCTCTTTTTTCAGCTGTGCCATCGGTAATATTATTATTAATATTGTGAAAGCTGCTGTTCACAGGCAGCAAATGCCAAAGGAGGCAGAAATTCAGCTCTGATGCTCATTTACAGAGGCCAGAGAAGTCACTGGGGAAAGAGGATATCAATACCAGTTTGCTGAAGATTTTTCTTTTTTTTATCTTGGTGCCTTTTCAGGCTTCTTCCTGACAAATATTACAACAAATAACTGTCTTTGCTTTATATTCAGGAAGGGCCAAGCTTTTGTTCTTTACTATTTAATTGCTTTTGAGAAGGTGAAGTTGTTTTACTTAAGGCTGCTGCTTAGAAAGAGCTTTGTTACAGGAAGTCAAAGTGCAGAGGAAGCAGCAAATTGTACTTAAATATCAAAAATCCAAATAATCATTAGGGAACTGACTGCCAGTGTTATAATACTAGGGTATAATTACCAGGGCATCGCTATGTTTGCAGCATTCTGTGATGTAGGCAGTTATGTGCGGTTTATTAAGAAAAATCTGGCAGTATATTTTGTCCTAAAATCAGTGTAGTATTTTTCTTACTTTCCAGCACTGAGCATGAACTTTGTCACTGTTTTCCTAATGCCGCATCATTCTTTTTCTTTACGAGAGCACGACCTCATGTTGAGTGCAACATTTATTGTGCTTTTTCCATCATTGGCCATTTCTGTTTCAGAGTGCGATGGCCGAGTGTGAAGTTGCCACTCAGAGAGCCATTAAGGCCTGAAGTGCCACGCTAAGCTGTCATGTCGTGTCAGCTGCTCCTTTTGTACTCATTAATTGTTGAGAGAAGTGTGTCACATCCTGTCAGGCTGACTGCTGGTGTCCCTCTGGTCACCCCTCAATGCCCGGTGCCCGCTGATGCTATTGTGGCAGCGCTGGCCGCAGAGGAGAGGAGATGTGGCCCTGCAGGATGTGAGACAATACTGGGAAGGAAGAGGAGGGAATCCCGGAGCTGTGTGCAGAAGCCTGGTCAGCCGAGTGTCTCTGAGAGCACTCCCCTGTGACACCCTCCAACCCCACTTCCCTGGAGGATAGACTTTGTCATCTTCTACACTTTGCATGCTTAAGGAATGCGACTACAGATTGCATGTTGTGTAGCTACTTTGAGCATTGTTCATTCTAAATGTAGTTGTTCCCTTTATTTGGGTGGCTTTAGAAACCATAAGGAACATTTAATCTCTTAATGAAAATGACACTAATGCAGACTGAGGACAATGGACATCTTGACTCACACTTCCTACACTTACTACAATTCATCTTTTTGTTATTAATAGATGTAGGCCTATGCTCGCCTCAGTTATTTAAAGTTTGCAATGTTTGTCAACTCCACAATAAGATGACTCCTTACCCTGATCAAACCTTCAAGCTCCAGGTTAAATTTGTTTACTAATCTTTTAACCTAGCTAATATGAAAGACCAAAAGGATCTGGGCACCTTGCAGTTATTGAATTAACTATGAACTCCTCGTGTACCAAAGTATTCTAGAGTTAGACGTGAGACCATCTGTTTGACAGCTTAAGCTTTCTTTTTCACCTGACTGTAGCTGGGATACATGTTTGAGCATAACTAGAACGCCACCTAGCATGGCTGACAGGTGGGATAATCTGCTATCATTTATAGTGTTCAACTTTTAGTTGTCCAGAAGGTGTCAGCTGCTTAAAGATTAAGTACATCTTGTTTATACTGTTTTTATTACAAGCCAAAACCAGCAATATCAAAGTGAACGCACCTTGCTAACCAAGCTAGCCAGAGCTAACTCTCATCCAGTTATCCTGTCACAATCTACATGTATGAACTTCCTAATACAATATGTTTTAGCCCATTTAGTAAACATTTGCATATAAATTATGACAAATATAAATAGGGTGGTTAAAATGAAGGCATTCACCTGCTGATAGTTGAAGCCAAGTCCTCTTTCTAGTTGCTCTTGACAGGTGAAATCCACATGAAATTCAAATGCACTTTGAAATGTAGTTTAATTTACGGCAGTGACCCTTTGTGCTCATGTTAAAGCAACAGCAATTACGCAGTTTCTCCTGTTTTGTCACATATAACATCGCTTCAGGATACAAGCCGTGACCGTGTGTGTCTGACTGAAAACAGGCCGTTACGGTGGCCGAGCTAAGCTATTACAGATCACTGTGCATGAAAGCAGTGACTACATGGCACGGATAGAGAATTAATGAAGAAGAATCTGCGGTGTCGTGATGTGGTTGCAAATTGCTCCTGCTGAGTGGCTGAAATGCAGTCACACAATAAAAAAAAAATGCAAGCCCGACCTTTTAAGGTTCTGCCTCTGGCCACTTGAAAACGTGTCTCTCAACCACAAAAGATGATGCACTGGGTTGCACTACAGACAAGCGGGGGAGCAAAAAAGATGTCCAAATATTTCCATGGCTCCTGTGGCCTTCTGCTTGCATAGTCCTGGCATGAGCTCATCGGTGTGCGGCTAGTTTGTGCTCCCTCAGCACAGTTCTTTCCCAGTCTCTAAGTATCAATGTCAGTGCTAACTAGGCATTGACAAAGTCCTCTGTGCTCCCTTTCCCACTCCTCTCCAGACTGTGGCTCCACTTGGTATTGAGGGTAGAGGTTTTCATAAAGGCAGATTATATTGTTGCGTTACCTAATACTGAAAAGTGCAGGTCAACTTCTCAGGTTTTACTTAATATTTGGTACACTTTACTCTATAGTGGTTCTCCTCAGCCAGTGTTTTGGAGGATAGCCACATTCATCATCAGCTGTAATAAAGTATGCATGCTTTGTGGTTTGCAATGTCTTTCTAAGTGAGCTGACTGTACGAAATTGTTTTTTCTTTCATTCTTCCTGAGGAGTTATTTTTGTAAGCGCTGATCCAAGTGGAAAGAGTAGTCACAAAATGTTTAGAGGACCCTCTTTTGGGGGAATAATCATTCTCCTTGACTGCAGTTCAAATCTCTCCTGTGGTATTTAACCAATGAATAAATTGACATGAAATGTATTCCTGATAATGCAAACATCGAGAACTGAGGAGCCAGAAATAACTCTCCCAGGCAAGATGTGGAAGAGATTAAGACTGAACCAAAGAAATAAGTGAGTAGAGGCAGGAGGTTGGAAAATGAGATGGAGGAGGAGGGAACGGAGGGTAAGAGGAGGTGAGGAGATGGTGTCTGCACGGGTGAACGTATGTATGTGTGTGGGGTGAGGACGGAGGGAGACTGAGTCTAGAAGCGAGAACTTAGCCGAGGGTGGGGGGCTGGGGGGCACTGTGAAAAGGAACTCATAAAAGTCACATTTGTTGGTGATGCATGAGGAAGTGAAGCCAGCTTTGGCACATGTGTCTGTGGTGCTAAATTAACTGTTAACACAAATAATCAAAGTGCAGGGCCCATTGAGCACTGGCGCCAGTGAAATGAGGGGGAGAGGCTGGCTCACTTCTCTCTGAGAAGTCGCAGCAGACTAGTGGCGAGCTAGCAGGTGGAGGTCTACCAGGGGCTTTCACAGGATGGAAGTGCTTACAAAACAGGCCAGCCGGCCCACTGACAGAGGAAAGCACCGCCGCACTCCCGCTTTCCAGCTATTGTTTGGAAGCGTGCTTCTCTTTTTAGATCTTTCTTTGTGAAGTCTGACATCTCAGAATACTAGAGGACATGGCACCAGCAATTACCTCCATGACTGGCTGATGGTAATTAAATGCCACTGTTGTGACCTTGAGAATTGTTTTTTTTATTCTTTTTTTATCACAGGCTTTCTGGGCAGCACAAAGTAATATGGTGACTCACTGGTTAGCTCTGTTGCCTTACAGTAAGAGCGTCCTGGGCTGTGTGTGGAGTTGTTCCATGTTTTCCCCATGCTTGCGCAACTTTTCTCCTAGATCTCTGGTTTCTCCCACCACCACACCGCATTTCTCCCAAAACATGCCACGTTAATATTGCCTATCTTAGCTACGGACAAAAGAGATTCATAAGCTCATAGAGAAGTCCTGTTATGAAGCTTTGCATTGAATGTTTTTGCTGTCGCCATATTGGTGTTTTGAAACCACATGTGATGAGCGACAGGTGGAGCTGACTGCAAAACTGCACCTTCATTGGCTAACAGCTTGTCACTCTCAACTCTGTATAATCCCACTTGTGACTGTTAGAATAACAAAAATTGACAAAATGAACTCCATGTTCTACTCAAACCTCACACAAATAAAACATAACTAAGAACATGAGCCAGAAAAACAGGAAAAATCAAGAATGTAACAATAAAGCAATCTCTGAAGGTAACAAAAACCCTCAAAATTGTAAATGGCACTCTGCATTTAATCATTAGTTATTATTAATCTCTATTGTCTCTCCCCCCTCACCCCCAGCTGGTCGTCACAGACGATGAACCCTCCCCGAGCCTGGTCCTGCTAGAGGTTTCTTCCTGTTAAAAGGAAGTTTTTCCTTCCCACTTTTGCCAAGTGCTTGCTCAGAGGGGGTTGTCTGGTTGTTGGGATTTTCTCTGTAACCCAACAGACCCAACAGTTTGCTGTGATTTGTCGGTACATAAATAGGTGACAGCATCTCAAATGCTGAAAGGCTCACAGCATGAACGCAGTTGTGTTAGCTTAACTGATATTGACATTCTTGTGCACACACTTCCTCGATAAGCCATGCAATTTTTTTATGCTTTAACTGTTTTATGTTTTATGCACCCAGAGATGCTATTCAGTATTTATGAAAATATTGAAATTTTTAGAATTTTGTTTTTGTGTGTGGAATGACATTATAAAATATGGTCCTGCAAACAGAGAAAGTTTGTGGATCTAGTGAAGGAAAACATACAGGGGGATGGTGTGATAGAAGAAGATGCAAAAGGAGAACAGGAAATGCCAGTGAAGGGTCATAACAGTCCAGGGCCCAGATGCATGAAGCTCAGTTTGGGACTAAAACCGAAGAGTGCAAATGCATTATTTTCTTCAAACCCATCAAGCTGTGCATTCATACAGTCCTCTTTCATAAATCTCAATCAACTTTAATAATTTACGGATACTTAAAAGTCTGGGTTCCCCTGATGTAGAAACTCCCTTATTCATCATTTGTATATTAAACTGCTGATTACACCTCAAGTTTTTTCACATAGGACAAACAAGGCAACTGCAAACAATCACTGATGAAGCAGAGAAATGAAAAGCATTTGGTGATCGGTTATAGCATAATTAGTAGGAAAACTACTAAAAAACTGAGCCTGTTAAGTCAAGAGCATCAAAAGTCGGCAAAAGGTAAATTGTGCATATCTATTAAATTAAATTAAATTAAATTAAACAACAGTAAGAAATTTTAGCTCAGCCTTATGCTGAAAAATATTACTTTATGTGCTCTGGCTTTCGCAAACATATCTCGGTGCAATGTACTCTGTATGCTTGTGTGTAAGACAAATCTTTAAATTATGAATGCTTGAAAGCAAGGGATGTGAAATAGCTGCATCAAATGCTAATCGACTGGAGAGATAAAACTGATTTAAAAAATGTTTTCTGCTCTTCATTATCTCAGTTTTATGAATTCAGTAACTGTAAAAAAAGTGAACAGATTAACATATAGTTCTGCATCCAAAGTTATGAAGTCAGATATGATACCTTTAATGCCTTTATGGAAGATTAAACAAATGCGCAGCATTTAAATGTATGATCAAAAGAGCAATCTTTGTCTTTACAAGACCATTTCAGCTATAGTTTCCTTCTTGCCAAAAACAGTTAAGTCATGAGGGGAAAATAAATACAACAATTTGGAAAAAGTAATACCCCACAGCTTTGTGACATCAGCACAAAAGAAGCATGGCCCCTGATGCTCTCCACTTCCCATGCAGCCCACAACTGGGCTGTAGACCGAGGTTGCCTGGCGCCACAGTCATCATGTGTGTCAGTCACTTGCAAAACTCACTGTTTTCCTTAGAGGATGAGCTAAGCTCCTCCTTTAGCCCTAACAATTTATTTTAGACTCCAGCGTCCAGAGACCCCCGTTCTTGAAATCCCAGTTTATCTTGGCCATGTTGTTTCAATATGAACCAATCAGCTTAGCCTCCAGTGGAATGTCCCCCGAGACTCGCTTTGGTTTCCCAATAGACCCATTCATTTTGAGGACACAAGTTTAACATCTGGTTTGTATTAGCGCGCCCTACAATAGCTCTCATCTTGGGCTCAGTCACACAGGAGGGACAGGAGGGGTAATCAGCCCCTCACAAAGTCACAAATGAAGAAATGACTGACTACCTTTCATGAGTATGGCTGAAAACAAGATAAAGCAATCTAAATAGTTAGCTTCTTGCCAAACAAGTGTGATACTACTAAAAATAAGCATGTAGCTATAGCAATCAGCCGGCTAACTTAGCCTGGCATGGAAACGGGAGGAAAAAGCTTGCCTGTGTCTGTCCAAAAATAACATAATCCATGCATGAGCGCCACAAAAGCGCCCCAATTAACCCACTATAGGCTATCTTGTTTGCTAAGTCCATATAAAATCTAATTGGAAAATGATCAAAGAACTGAAATATGATAAGTTAATCACTGAGTGTTAGGCATGCTGGTATGAAAATCATTTTTGATCCACAGCCAAGCTAGATACCCAACCCATTTACTTTCCAGACTTCCTGCTTTGTTATGCTAACCAGCTGCTAGCTTTAGCCTAAATTTTAAAGATACAAGGAGGGTATTAAACTTATACCCTTGAAGTTTAGGGATATAATTCCTCTATTATTATGCTTTTTTATTGGAATACAGTGAACTATTCTATTCTTTTCCATTGGAATACAGTCAACTCTTTCATGTTCAAGAAAACTGGAGATGAGCTTGGTGCACGTTATTCTGCTGGAATATTGATATATCACTGATATTGGTTTTGAACTTCAGCAGGTCATCTTGACCATGGATACATGCTTGAATGCATTCAGTAATTGGCTAATTAGATATTTGTGTTAATTACCAGTTGAACAGTTATTCCTAACGAACAAACCAAGCTAGTAAAGGTTAGCTGTTAACTAGCACTTCACCCTCTCAACCATATATAAACAAAAATGTCCAAAAAGCCAAACTAGAGCCTTTTAAATGCTACAACCTTTAGTTTTCAGTCATATTGGGGAAAAAAAGGAGAGAAAAAAGCAAACAAACTAGCTACTTGCTCCAGCTGAAATAGATATCTATTGTACATGAGAGTGGTATGACCTTTCTCTCTTGAGAACATGTACTCCACTAAACAATTTCAGTAATTCATTTATTCTCATTTATTACATCTCCATGGTTTCTGCACATGTAGTTGGATGTCTTGTGCTTAGTTTGGTTGACCTCCAAATGTGTAAAAAATTAGGCTTAATGCCACTGCAGAGTGCTGTGCGGACAAACCTCTGTGATACCAGACAGAACACTTTAATACTCTTGGTAATTAGGCTCCATGTTCCAAGTGTGTCCAGATGTACCACTGTGGGGGGTTTGTCCTCTGTGAGTACACACGTTGAACCAGCAGGTGCACGTCTCAGGTAAAAGCTCCTGCTCCCAGCTGCTGATAACAGGCCACTTTCCCCTCCTTCTCTTCTCCCCATTGTGAGGATGTCCTTCTCCATGCCCCCTCCTCTCCCTTTATCATCTGTACCAGCCTGGAGCGCAGTGCATTGAAGTGCCTGCCAAAATGTGTGCCAAATGAAGAGCAAGGAGGGAAAGCAGGCAAGCGTGCTCTAAGTCTTTTATCTGGGGTGTTCTGAAATTTTCTTTAAAGAAATAATTCATTTGAAGCAACCTTCAATTAGGCAGTGCACAGAGAAGTATAGTCTTTGGGCTGTGTTGTTAAAGCACTTTCACTATCTGCCTTATCATATAAGCATCTCAGAGAGGGGGAACAAACTATTGTGTTTTAAATTAACCTTGTCGTCTCAACAAACAGTTTTTCTGTCTGGCGAAGTTCCTGTTTAACTTAACGGAGCCTTTGAACTTATGAAAATGAATTACAAGCATGGAGGCTTATTGCTTATCTTTTTTGCTGTCCATATTGTCACTTAATATTTATGAAACAGCTCCTCCACATTGTTTATGTCTGCTGCATTAGTATTTACACTGCTGCTTCTGTCTGTTCTCACAGTGCAACCTTTTAGTTGTAACCAGAAGCAGCTGTGATGGAGATTTACAGATTATGTCAGAAAAAAAAAGATGTTTAGAATCCCTTGAAATTTTTTTTTTCCCCTTTTAGGTAGCTGACTTATAATGAAATCAAAAGAACCACAATGACGCAGTCCCCTGAATGAGCTTTACAGATCAGCATGACACACTTGCTCCAGTCTGTGTGAACAGGGTTATCCCAATACACACCTCACACATGGGGCACGTTTCCACATTTCTGAGGTGGTATCATTTTTATTCATCCAGCGTCACCGCTGAGTGCTCCTCACTCACCAGACTGAATTTATCTTCGTGTTTAATGAGGTCCAGCAACTATGAGGTACACTGTTATTAATTGCTTTCCTGTTGTGCCAAGGGGAAGAGGTGTAAATTTCCCCTGATAATAATTACAGGATCAGGTAATCATTTGTTATGTATCCTCTTTGTGTTTTTACTTACATCATTTGGACTTGTCTACATCAGCTTATTTTCTGTACTTAATAATTATTATTTAAATGTAAGATCAGGTGTAGCGGTGCACATCTGAAATAAGTTGCATGATCATTAGTATTGTGAGTAGATATTATTAGTGTTGCGCCAGTAGATTTCACTTTATCGGCTGCCCTGTAATTCACTGCTCTCTATATATAAACATCTGACTTGGCAGCGGCAGAAAATAACTACCATAGACTTCCAACCCATAGACAGTAAAAAGTTATTATGAAGGTGAATAAATCTAATAAGCATCATCACCTCAGATTTAGACTGATGCCTGCTACACTTGATGTAACCTGATGTTGACTATGAACATCACAGCGTGCTCTGCACCAGTCCAACAGTGCATCAGCGCAGTACTGCAAACTAACCAGTGTAGCCTGCACTAAACTTTTCATGGAGCCTTTGACTAACAAAACATCAGTGACACTTCACAATCTAAAGAAATAAAATAAAACACAACTTCAGCCACACATCACATATAGAGCTCTGCAATGAAATAGGGGCTTAAAATTTCAACTTTATTACTCATCACTTGTTGAGCAGTCCTTATCTTTGAAAAAAATCTTCTCACATCTTCCTCTCCTGTTAGCACATCTGTTTCCATGTTTTTTCTCTCCCTGGGAAATACAGCAGTTATGTCTTTTGTTCACAGGCACATTGTGGTCCAAACTGCACAGAAACGGTTTGTGTTGGGTGATATTTGGTGTTTGAAAAGTTGCATTTGCAAATTACTGGCCACTTAAAACAATAACAATAACCAAACATTGCTTGGTTTATAATGGTTCCTCTTCAGTAGTGCTAGCTAGATGCTGAAGTACCACAATCAGAACTGTATTAATGCCTGCTACACCATGAACATAACAGCGCAGTAAATAAAATAAAAGTCCATAAAAAAAACCCTCAAAATGTAATAACCTTCTGAGAGTATCTGTTTATTTATTTATTTTTGGGGAGTGTCCATAAATGGCAAATGGTAAAATTCAATGTATGGCTAAAAATACATAAATCTGTAAAAAAAATAAAAAAATGTATACAATTTAAAACTGTACATTGTACTGTATTTTTGCAGTCAGGAATGGGAAGAAAATGAGGCTGTTTTATGGATATAAGCACACAAAAAATGTGATTAATTTGACAGCGCTATCGATTAACCTTTCTATCAGATTTAATTGCTTAATAAACAAAGATGCCAGAACGTTGTTCCAGATCATTCCAGATCCTTCCAGCCCACCTTAACCCCTGAACCTATCCTCACTAGCAGCTCTGTGCAGGACACCCTAAAGTTAACTGCGATTGATTAACTATTTATTGAGAAATTTTATGTACTTACTCCATGAACCACGAAGGACTGCATGTGGTGAGCGACAGAGGTGTTTCAGCTGTATGCGTTTCATTACTTTTCATGACCTTACTTTTTAAGGTTGTGTTTTTGGTAGTTTGCATGTCATTCTGTCTGTAAACACGGTAGCTCGAAATGTTTTGAATGAATTCTGATAAAACCTGGAAGGGGTGTGGAGTGGGGTCATGTTAACAACCCATTAAAATCTGTCTTACATCCACCAAGGTCTTCAAGGTCAACTTAATGATTTATTGGTCCAAAACTGACAAAAAATCCTTAGAATTTAAAGTACCATATAAAGATTTATGTCACATTTGACATCTCACATCTCCTTCAAGGTCAATATATTGATCTGAAGGTCAAAGTGATAATAATGTTATATAGGGCTATTTAAAATTATGCTTTTTGCTGCCACTGTATTGACAACATATTGGCATGTAGGGAATAATGCACAGGTGTTCTAAATATCAAATTTCTTTGGACCTCTTGCCTCTTCTTCAAGGTCAAATAAGGTCGAATTTTCATGTCTTTTATCTTTAAAACTGTCTAAAATTCTACTGCCCTATTTTGTATTGACAACACTTAGGAAATTATGCTGGTATACGGGAATTCTAAATATCACATTATAGTTTCATCCAAATAGCATGTCACATTTGACCTCTGACCTCACATTTACATTGTACATCTGCCGTTCTTTCAAGCTGACCCCAAAATGTGTTCTATCTTTATTGTAAGTACTGTCAAGAGAAAGAGAATGAGTTGCCTAGTTAGTTAGAAATATACCGTAATATAATATTTTATGAGAATCTCAAGTTATTCATTATTTATGAGTACCTGTTATCCGTGACCCTACACCTACATATGTCATGCTGCCCTTATCTGTTTTTTTACTGCACTACAAACTTTTTAAAGTATGTTTAAAAAGAAAAAAAATTACCAAAATGAATATATACAAAATATAACAGTGTTGCCTTGAAAGTAAATGCTGCCCAGAGAATGAACTGCCTTTGTCTGTGCTTCTTGTATCCAGTTTCAGTCATTGCCAGAGCGGGTTTGTTTGTTTGTTTTTATTTATTTATTTTTTTACTATTTGAAAATGTTTCGTTTAGCAGTTTTTATTAGTTTCCGTGTTGACCAAAGTTCATTATAGGTATTACCATGCAAACACAACACCTTATGTCATGCAGACATCCCTATCTATATAAACAAATGCACTAAAGCCTCCTGAGGCTCGTGGGATTCAACCACATGCACAAACAATAAAATATTTCCCTTGTATTTTTCTTTTATTGTACTTTGCTTACTTTTGTTAGCAGATAATATTCCATACTCCAAGTTTTCATCCTTTTTCTAAAGTCTTGTTTATTTTTTATTTCGGCTAACTAAAATCTGTTCTACCACTTTTATTTTTTAGCTTGGTTTTTAATTAGCCATAATAACCTCAGTTATAGAGAGCAATCCCAGCATCCACATAGCTTTGCCACATTGCTAAAAAAAACAAACAATATAGTAATGAAATAACCTAATATACACATGGGCACAGAAATATAAAACATGTGCATTAATAATCATAGTAATCTATGTCTAATGCCTGGATGATGTACATCTGGACTTCCTTACTGTCTTGCTCCAGCATATGAGACTGGCAGTAACTGTGTGTCTTACTTCATATTAAATCCTGGCCATTCTCAAGCTGTGGCGTCTCTCTGAAGCCCAAACATTTTGACCTCTGACCTTCAGGGAGGTTTGGTTTACAGCCAGTGTTAACAGTGCTGATAGCATGCTGAGAACCTGCCCATTTGATCCCAGAAACAGCCTGCTTGGGACTGTTTTACAACCAGCGTCTTCCAGTTGATTATCTCAGAAAGTTCATTTATAATCCTGTAGATAAGTAAGCACGTTTGGTCTCCTTTCATACAAATCCACACTAATATAGAAGCTTTAGAAAAAATGGTCAACCAACAATAAAAGCAGAATCTTTACATATCTGTGTTTAATAGTCGGGCTAAAATGAAGCGGCATGATTACGTTTGATAGGTAAACTAGCAATTATGGTGCACAGACTGCTCGACTTGTATTCCATGAGAGGCTTTTGTTTTTCTTTTTAATGCATGACAGGACCGGCTGCTCCTTGGAAGCCTTTCTGGGACGTCTCAGAGGTGGGTGATCCGGAGGGGACTCGCTCTGCATTTCAAAATGAGATTTACAATGCCAAAGATTCAGTTTCTTCACACTAGAGGCAACTATAGGTCGATTTAGTGGCAAAAATGAATTAAGGATGATAGAAATAAATATTTGTGTTAAAGTTTGCTTAAAAATTATTGGTCCCACAGACATTTTAATAACTTTGATTTAGTACAAATGACTGATAATGCGTTAATATATATATATATAAAAAACTAAATCAAACTATCTTTATAATATGATAATAGTTCAGGGATAAATATTAATAAATGGTAATTGGGTTTATAGTTAAAAAATTATGTGATTTAATAAAGTTTCTTTTTTCTTACTCAGTCTATAACAATACGTGTAAAGCTGATTTGAAAAGCAGTAAAAATCAAACGCAACAAATGTTTCACAACCCAGGAACGAGCTAAAAGCTAACATTAAGGGCTTGTGAGCGCTATAAAAAGTCTTTATTAATCATTAATAAAGCTATTATTACTTGATGCTTATAAAACCCGTCACATGCTCACATGACTTCATAATAGATGAAAAGTCTCGTTGCTCTTTTCTAAGTCAATAACCTAAACTATGTTATAGTGTAATAGTGTAATATTTACCTATTTTATGTTAGTTATACAGTATATAACACAGAATTGTATGAAAACCAGCTGAATAGATGCGTCAGCAAGATGTTACACTCACTGGCCACTTTATTGGATATTTTTCACTATTAAGTGTTACAAAACAAGTTGTATTGTCACATTATTGTTAGTTATACCCATAAATGGATAGGCTGCATTTATACTTAATGGTCACTTTCTTACACCTTGGTAGTACTTTCAGAGCTGCCTTAATTCTTTGTGGCACAGATTCTTGGCGTCACACAACTGTTGCAGATTTATTAGCTGCACATCCATGATGTGACTCCCGTTCCACCACATCCCTAACTTGCTGGATTAAACTGAGATCTGGTGACTGTGGAAGCCCTCTGAGCATCGTGCTCCCTGTCATGTTCAAGAAACCATACTGGAAGTAGTCATCAGAATCTGAGTACACTCTGGTCGTAAAGAGTTGGTGATGGCGGGTAAAGATATTCAGGCAGGATGCAGAATTTAAATGCAGGGTTGGTACTAAGGGGCCTGAAGTGTGCCAAGAAAATCCCACTGTTAGCCTGAGCAAGATTGAGCCATGCTTTCATGTTGCTTATATCTGACCCTACCATCCGAATGTTGCAGTACGAAAAATCGAGATTAATGGGACCAGGCAACATTTTGTGTATTTTCTGCAGCCGGTTTTTGGTGAACCTGCATAAATTTCAGCCTCCTGTTCATACCTGACACGAGTGACACCCAATACACTCTTCTGCTGCTATAGCAAATCTGCTTTAAGGTTCAATGTATTTTCCCTTTTTCGGATCACTCTCTGTAAACACTAGACATGTTTGTGTGGTAAAGCAGATCAATAGTTTCTGAAATACTCAGACCAGCCTATCTGGCATCAATAACCATGTTCAAAGTCACTGAAATCCCCCTTTCTTGAGCTCGCCCTCACCAGGTTGTATGACCTCATTTACATATGCACCGAGCTGCTGGCATGTGATTGGCTGATTAGATATTTGGATAAATGAGCAACTGAACAGGTGTCACTAATAACGTGGTGTGTTTATCATTGCGATGCTATTGTTGTGACATAAGGCAGTGCACACATTTCCAATGAAACCAAGTTTTTTTTCCCTTCCTGAATTCTTAAAACAAACAAAAGCCAAATGTGGATTTTAGGAAAAGGCTCATTTGACTATAATTGAATTTGGAAACTACTCTAATTACAATGTTTACTGTTTAACAGTTGATTGCAGCTGTATTAAAATGATAAATGCATTAAAAGCTCGGGTTTGCTTTAGGAAATTGGTCAGGGAAATGCACAGTATATGTGACTTGTAGTGAATTGGCAATATTATGCAAAAGGACCAGCGTGACCTTTTGAGTAAATCAGAGTTGCAGCTTATTAAAAATGTAAAAGGTCAGTGAAAGTTACAAGACGTAGGTGTTACATTAACTGTCTCCTGCATGGAGACAAGATGCTTACTTTGGTATGTGTTGTACAGGTTTTAAACAGATTGTGTTCATGTTTGTTTATGTTTTTTTTCTTGCCACAAAGGTAATTACTAAAATATTATCATGTATTCTGCTCAGGTCTCCTGAATAATTGAAGCCACTGATGCAACAAGTGAATGAAAACAAATAAGAAAGAGCCTTATCGGCCACTGAAATAACAGCATATTTGGTCAAGGCCCAGTTTCTTACCCCACAGACTTTCAGCTTTAATCCCTACACAGTTACCACTCAATTTCAATTTGCTTTCAGGGTCATTTTTGTTCCCTTAATTGAGAAGGAAACGGCATTGTGCTGTTGGCTGAAACAAATGGGATGCAGCAATGCTTCTGAGTGAGTCTCGCTTCATAGATCTGCCATCATAGTCTTATTGATGGCACAAACTACCTAAACCCTCAATTTGATGTTCCAAACTTGAAATTGAGGGCACAGCAGATAGGTGTTATTTTAAAGCACCGCCTTCGAAATGATAGCAATTTAATATTTCCAACATATAGGACAGCTATTTCTAGGTCAGGACACCTTCTGGGTCAGACTGGGAACTATCCATTTTAAAAATACATCAATTTGAAGTGATGAATCATTCAAAGTTGAAAACACAGAACACAGAATTAAGCTTGTTTTCTAATATATAGAAGAAACATCAATTTGAAGAGGGTGTTATTTATATTAGCTAAAGCAGCACTTTGAGATTTCTCGCAGTCTGAACAGAGCATGAGCCAAAGCTTGAATATTTTCTTTAACCCACGTGATAAAATCTGCAAAGTTTCTCATCAATTTTTTTGTTTCAGGCATTAATTTGATGAAGATTACAGTCTCACATCCTCAGATGTTTCATATATATATATATATACATATATATTTAGTCCTTTATTGTTTATATTTTGAGTTTAAAAAACAGACTCAATGGGAGGAACTGCTCAAACCTTTTACAGATGCAGAACTGCCACAGCATAATAGAAATAAGGGCAGCACTTTATGCAAAATATACTTGACTAAAGCCAAATTTCTGACTAAGAAGCAAAACCACTGATTTCTAGATCACTTTGCGCAAAAAAAAAACGTTGGCACATTGGTAATACTGTGAGTGTACTTGTTTGTATCCCAGCATTAAGAAACAAGTTCCGAGTCCATAGTTTCTGTTCTCATATTCGTTGCTGCACAAAATATCAAATAAAGCCATCAATGATAAGCACTGCAGCCGTCTGGTCTCTGGATTTGGTAATGACCAGTCCATATCTATAGTAACCCATGACCATTACTAAAACATGCTTTTTTTCATGAATTCTCATGCTTTGACGCATGACATGAAATTGACTAGATATTTAGCAGCAACATTGCGCAACAACTTTGATGCTGCCTTTTGGTGGCGCCTACCAAAACAATCTGTGTCCCAAATCTCAAGGAACCCATAAAGAGAAAATAAAGGTGCCTTTCTGATCAAACAATACTTTCCGTAAATGAACCTAATAAGCTCTAAGTGTCCATTAAGATCGCTCCACATTAACTACCTCTTCCCGGACTCTTTTACTACACATTTATTTCCCAATTAGCAGTAATCCTCTGAATGGCTGGCATAGGCTCTTGCTAGCCACTCTGAAATAGGCTACAATTAGACACATTGTATTGTATTCAGCATTGTGGAGCCTGAAATCAGCCGCTGTGAGGGCCAGTGTTTTATTTGTCACCTGGGAGCACTGCTCTGAGGCCAGGTCACAGCTCTGCACAGCAGGGACCCTGTAAATCGCCTGTTGCTGCCGCCTGGGCTGACCTGCAACAGGGCTGCCATTCAGCCATCTTGTGAGGAATGTCTCCTGCACCAGAGGGGGGGAGTTGAGCAGAGGTTACATGGTTTAAAGGGAACAGACGGATGTACCATGTGTGGACACTGTTTCCTTTGAAAGGCCACTCAAAGAGTCCTTTGACAGAGACTTTGTCAGCTGATTACAAGTCTTTTGACCGTTGTCTATGATGTCAAATACACAGAAACACACACAACCTCTTGACACCACAGCGTAGTATTCAATTGTCTGCATATTTAGTACTCCAATCCAGTGAGGGAACGAAACTAAGAACATTTCACCACTGTTACAACTGCACATTTAAAGTCCCTTCTGGAGCCTACCTCTCCCTCACCATATGTTGGAGGTTGTTAGCAGTTTCGTGGCCAAGTGAAGGCTATTCCCTTGTTATCCCATGCAAATCAAGTTGCTTTCAAGTAACATTTTGTAGCTATTTATTAAATCTCTCAATATCTCAAAGAGCTATTGATCGAAGTGAAGTGAAGGAGAACGTTATTAGACTGAAAAAAATAAAATAAACCAACGATTTGGTCTATTCTTAAAATATTGAACGCACTGGCCAGCTCAGCAACATCAAAAGGCCCAGAAGACCACAGAAGACTACTAAAGTGCATGATGGCAAAATATTATACATGGCTAAGAAACACAACTTCACAACATCTAAACAAGTTGAGAACACTATTGAGGAGGTATGCGTATGGTTGTGAAAGTCTGCAAACAAGAGATGCCTTCATGAATGTAAACACAGAAAGTTTACAAGATGCAAACCACTGGTTACGTTTACAAACAAGAAGACCAGATCAGAATTTTCCAGAAAACAAAAAAACCCACTTTAGACAGATGAAACAAAGATTAACTCGTACCAGAATAATTGGAACAGAAAAGTATGGATAAAGAGAGAAACAGCTCACGATCTGAAGCATACCACATTATCAAACATGTAGGAGGCAGTGTTACGGCATGGGCATGTATGATTCCCAGTGGAATTACTAGTGTTTTCTGATGACGTGACTGCTGATAGAAGTAGCAGGATGAATTGTAAAGTGGGCTATACTTTCTGCTCAGATTCAGCCAAATGCTGCAAAACTGACTGCACGGCATTTCATAGTGCAAGTGGATACCGACCCAAAGCAACCCAAGAGTTTCTAAAGGCAAAGAATGGAATATTTTTCAGTGGTGAAGTCATTACCCAATCTTAACCCAGCAGAGCATGCTTTTCAGTTATTAAATACAAAACTGAAGGCGGGGAGACCCACAAACAGGCTGGAGTAAAGGCCTAGGAGAGCATCTCAAAGGGACGAAAGACAGCAACTGACTGCATCCGAGCATTAAAAACAATAACAAACAAAACAGCATCCTTACATTCAAAATATTAATTTGTCCAATTATTTTAAACCTCCGTGGGGCATAAAATGCATAAACATAGAGTCCCATGGCTCTAATGCCTAAAGAGTTAAAGTTAAATATGTTTGTTAAACCCCTTGAATTAAAGCTAAAAATTTACACTTACATCAAATATTGATTGATTAACATAAAATCCGCTGTGGTGGTGGTGTGCAGAGGCTAAATTATAAAAATTGTATCATTATCCAAACACTTATCAATTAACCTGTAAATGGGGCCATTTCTTTTTGCATCCAGATGATCATTAAATAAATGTTATTTACACAATGTATCAGCTTTAGAATAATGACACATTTGGCTTTTAGATCAGATTCCACCAACACCGAGGAATTGGTGCTTTTGTTTTTCACTTTCATCCTGTTTAATCTTTCCACAGATAGCTGAAATTACAAAATGTTGGACAACCAGAGCAAATGTGGGAAATCTACCTCACAAACAAAAAAAGACCACAGAAGAAGGTGAAGAGGGACACTGACACAGACGTGACACTGAGCGGTTAGCACTGTAGCCTCATAGCAAAGCAGCAGCTGAGGCCCTTGTGTCAGGTGACCTGTTCGGGATGTACCCACCAGTGTTGCCAACTTAGCGACTTTGTCGCTAGATTTAGCGACATATCAGACCCCCCTGGCGACTATTTTTGCAAAAAGCGACTAGCGACAAATTTATCGAGTTTTTCTGATGGCATCAGCGACTTTTGGAGCGCTTTGGAGCTAGACCGGCAACCCAGAATCTTCCGCAGCCTTCGTATTGCAGCTCTTCCTGTGCTTTGACATCGCCCGGACGAGCTGCAGGCAAGACGGAGCCGCCAATTGGTCTGTGTCCGCAGTCATGTGACCTCCATAGCGCAAGTGGGTCTACTTCATGTGCTTATACCTTGTAATGCAGCTGCCGAATTTAATGACAACCCCCCCGTTCTTTGACACTGAGGTATAAATATAAAGGAGAGGGGTTTACTAGTAATTGCACCATACATAAGTGTTTTTTGTTAAATTTGATATTGATATTGATTTGATATATATCTCCAATCTCATTGTACAGCTGTATAATGACAATAAAGGCATTCTATTCTATATTCAAACACTAAATAATACGGGACAACATTGAATTATGTAAAGTGGGTCTAGGCAAAGCATTAGATGTCATTAAATTATTTCATAAAGTTCATTTGTAATTCTAAACATATTTAGGGTGTCCTTCATTTTCTGTCTCTCCAAAGTTATCATTCCTTTCTCCTACAGCCTCGATTACAACGACATGTAAATGACAAATTATGCAAATTAGGCGATGACGTCGTATAGCGACTTCTAGCGACTATTTGGACCGCCACTACTCTTCTTACTGAAGAGTTGGCAACAGTGGTACCCACCTCTTCACCCAAAAGGCCGTTGTGACAGTAGTGAGGTAGAGCTAAGCTAT
>VOQJ01042323.1:61046-72783 GCA_015052665.1 Apistogramma diplotaenia | reverse complement strand
AAAAACAATAAAAGGAAACGAAAAATAACCTTTAAAAAATCAAAAGCATCTTGACTTTAATTTTAGGAGCTGGGAGTGACGTGGAGGTCCCTTTGGATCATGACTGAACATCTGTATCACTTGGATCCTTTCAGCTCTCTGTGCGAAGATTGTCCTGACATGTGATATTGTGCCTCGTAATTGAAAAACAAGCCCTGGAGTTTATACAAACATTTGATTAAATTCTAATTAAATGGATCCACTTTATTAGCATTAATTTGCAATGCAATTTATACGCCCGAAAACAAACTAAAAGTCTGAAACTAATTTTCCAAAAGAAAAAAAAAGAAAAGAAAAGGTTTTCCTGGGTGTGCTGCAAATTGATGACTGTGCAGTGAAGCAACATCAATATCAATGACATACCCAAACGATTAATTAAAACTGCATATTTCTCCTATTAAAAAGGTCTTATTAATTTGTCATTTTCCATTCAGGCCAGCATAAAAACTCCACAAACTTGATTATGCAGAGATCTGATTATAGATATCCAGTTTGCATTCATCACTGGCAAATATCAAAGCGGTACATCAGGTAATGAAAACTTACACAAGTCACATTTTGTTGTAGTGATTGTCCAGCAGTTTGCAAATTACTCATAACATAATACATTTTGCCATTAAAGGAAGTGGAACAAATGAAGAGTCTTTCATGCTGAGTTCAGTCTAAAGTATTGTCCGTTCCCTTTGCTTTGGAGAGCCAGTAATTAGTAGGATAATGGATCAAGATGGTAATAATGATGGTGAATAATTGCTCTGCTCATTCCTCTTTCTCTCTCATTTCCATGCTCTTGTCCTCCCTCCTTCTCTCTCTCTCTGTCTTTTGGTCTCTCTCACACATTCATTCAGTCTTTTACAAGGATTTATAGTTTTCTGTCGCACAGAGCATGTGAATAAAGCAGGAGGGGCTGCTTTTAATAAGCAAAGATTATAGGAAATGGGCCCAAAGCCCAATAGAACATTTCCAGCTGGAAGTCCAGCCTCTGTGCTTAGCAGGAGTGCAGCTCGGCTATAGTTTAACAAGGAGGGAGATGGAGATTGAATGCAGATACCGCATTACATGGTACTTCCCCATTCCTGTTTCATTACTTGTGCTGTTGGCCAAGCTGCTCCTGTGCTCCCAGGAGTGGAGGAAGTACTCAGATGTAGAAATACTTCACTGCAAGTAAGTAGTGACAGTGACGAGTTTTCAAAGCATCAAATACAAAGGTATTGCAGAAAATAGCTTTTGATACTGATGGATGAAGCTTGCTTGTGGTTCAAAGCAACCTCTCTAGGGTCAGACCCATTCAAGTCATCACAAAATAAAGTGTAATTTGTGCTTTTTTGGTGAAATACTGGACAATTTTCACATCTGAAGTCTGAGACAACAGCCTTCTTTAAGAAGTCAAAAGCACACAGCATTTACCAACAACCACTGATGTATCTTCTAATCATGAGATGCACAGTCGGTGTTACTTAAATTCTAACACATCACATTACATCTCATTTGTTGGATGAAATGACAAAAATGTGAGCACAAACATCTTCTATATGTCCTTATTAGGATAACTATTTGTCCTGCATGTTCAACACTATGGCTACTAAGTGGCAGGTTAGCGGTGTAGTCTCAGTTCCTTCAGCCATCATGCAAGTGTGTTTGACCGATAGAAGCTCTGTATGAATGTGTGAGTGAATGTGATCTGTAGAGCAAAAACACTATGAATGATCAGTAACACTAGAAAAGTGCCATATACGCTCAAAGCCGCTTCATTAGATTCACCTGTTCAACCGCTTGTTAATGTAAATCAGCTAATCACATGACAGCATTTAGGCATGCAGACATGGTCGAGACGACCTGTTGAATTTCAAGCTGAACGTCAGAATGAGGGAGGAAGGTGATTTTAGTGACTTTGAGCATGGCGTGGTTTTAATGGTCTGGGCGATATTTACTTTGCACACTTTGTGCCTCGTAGTATCAAGTGAACATCATTTAAACACCACAGACTATCTGAGTTGCTGACCATTTCCATCCTTTTATAACCAGAGTGTACTCACCTTCAGACGGTCGAACGGGAGATTCCCATAATGGATGATGGATGTACAGGCAACAAATCTGCAGCAGCTGTGTGATGCTATCACAACATCTCTGAGGAATGTTTCCAGCACCTTGTTGAATCTGTGCCACAACAAATTAAGGCAGCTCTGAAGCCAAAAAGGCTCCAACCTGGTACAAGCAAGCTGTACCTAATAAAGTGAGTGCAAGTATACTGTAAATGTTGTTTACCCATTCATGCTGTGTTGTAAACAGGCGATGACAGTGCATCTTAGGCTACATTTTGTAATGCATCAAGTAGTTTACCAAATTCCTCTTTACAACTCCAACACTGGACATGTTATTGGTCAGAGAGAAAAGCTCGAGTTTTCATGAACAGTTTTTAATAATATCAAGTGACTTGTGAATCACTGTCACTTTAATAATGTGACTGGCATTCAAGAGTTAGAAATAGATCAGTGAATCATTGCAGTGCTGCAGTAATCACTTCCTCAAACCCAACAAACTCTAAACCTTTGGATGTCTTTTGAGTCTGCAGTATGGTTAGATATCACTTAATCTAACTCGGTCATATGCGCCCACTAAATTTAGATGCCTTGCTAGGAAATTATAACTTCCTTTACAGTAGGAGTCACATGTATGGCACAGAGCTAATGATATCTACATCATGACCCTTCTCCTTTTTGGAATCTACAAATGCTGAACAGAAAAAAAAAAGAAAAAAAGAATGAAAACAGGATCCTGATCGGGCAGCGTCTGGTGCCTTGAGCTGGAGTATTTTTGACGTACCAAAGGAAGAACGAGGGCAGTGTCTTTCCTGGTTTTCTGCACCTTCCTGTGCAAACGGGAATTTGATTCAGAGCCACTTACCACATTCACTCCCAATGCCATTGTTTCACTGGCCATTGATCTTTGGAGATTTAAAGAAAAACGCAATCTGCAAAGAGTTTATTATTATTATTAATAATCCTTGTTATATTCCAAAGCATGAGTAAATGAGAGGGCTCCATCAGCAAGGGTTGAATCCACAATAACTACTGGCTCAAATCAAAATATGTGGCTCCATCCCCTGTGACAACCCCTTGGGAAATATTGGAGCAGCTGAAAGTACCATGTCTCCTGACAGCTGTTGAGGACTTAGTAAAGATAACCTGTTTGAAAAAGGTTTAAAAATCAAACTTAGAAAGAATTGACCTTATCGGGCCCCTGTAGTGTGCTCCTCATCTCTTCTTAAGGCTAGCAAATCAAGGCTATATGAGCTGCTGTTAGCATAACAGAGCTAAGTTTTATTGTGGGTAATGCAGAAGCCAGATTTTGTCTGCTGTATCAGTTTTTATTAGGTCTTTAAAAACTGTCCACTGTAAGTCTGACAGTGCAGAACAGATAGCAACGAGTAAAAGTAATGTCAGTGAAGAGGAGTTTGTACATGCCTGTGCTTTCCTAAGAAGAGATCTAATCAGGCAAGTAAGTAAAACCCCATTTATGGATGTTCTTAGGGTGTACGCTTCCGTTCTGCAAATATTCGCTCTTCTTTATTCCCATTGAACCCTGAACGACAGAGAAATTTAATCATGCATCAACTGTATCACTGCATCTCAGAGCTTACCTTCGTCCTTGCCTGACTGATGTGCTGTGTCTGGAAATGGAGATGAAGTGTGTTTGAGCAACACATTCTTACTCTTAAGTCAACAATATACTGTGATGCTTGGTTACAACCCCATGTCATCCCATTAACACTACAGGTACACTTTTAGTGTAATTTTACGACATGCGGGGAACTGCTCCACAATAACACTTTGCTGGATGGGAAAAAATACCAACCGGCACACACAGAGCTCAAGTAGGAATTGGTTCTCAGACTGTGGTTCTTAGAATTTATAAAAGTAGGATGGGAAGCTGAACCTTCAGCTTTCAGGTCTTCTCCTGTGAATCCCAGCTTGGATTTGAGAGATTTGTTGCCTGTTCTGCTTTTATGATCAAGTTTAAAACTTTTCTTTTTGATAACGCTTTTACAGTTGGCGGGTGGATAAGGTGACCCTGAATCACCAGATATGTTACAGACTCGGGCTGCTGGGGGACTTCCCATGATGCACTTCTTCTCCCTGTTTTTACTCCTGATGTGTTTATATTCCGCTACTGCATGTCACTAGCTTTTGTCTTCTCTCTCCTCTCATAGTCTGTATTTTATGTCTTTTCTTCTTTTAACTGAGTTCTTCCTCCCCACTGTTGCCAAGGGCTTGCTCGTAGGGGATACCCTGGTTGATTTTCTCTCTAATATCGCACCTTGCTAAATAAAGAGCCTGCTGTCGGGAATTTCTGCTGTATAAATAAAACGGAATCAAACTGAATAGAGAGGCTGGTGGGCTGCCAGTGGGATAATCGCACAACTTCTTCTTCCTAGAAAAAAGGAATTCAGCTCCCTACTAGGAACGCTATTTTTACACTTCCTTTTTTACTTTTCCTATTCTGTTGTTGTTCGGTAAGTTTTTGGCATCAAAACTACTTGTTTGGGTTTGGGAAGAGCTCACATTATGGTTTAAATGTCAGCCTTGCACGGTGACACCGCTGAAGTCTATGCAACTGCCCTGCATGTTGAAAAATCACACTTAAGGGATTCCCACTGCTTTAACATGTGACACCAAAGTTCCTGAGCAGGAGTCACTATTTGATGTGCTGAGCGTGAGAGCAGCTACATCGTCACATCACTACAGTACTGTGATGTATTGCTCATATGTCAGATATAATTTGTGATCATTCTGAATATTTATGACCTGCACTAGAGCTTCTTTTAAATACTTTATTTAATACTATGCAGTACCAAAAATAGAGGTAACACTAAAAATGTTAGTTTGACAGTGATGCTGATACATGATTTTGAGCACCAGCATTCTGATAATATTTGTATATTTTAACCTTGTAATGATAATACTTTGAATTAATTTTAGTCGTACCTGAATGTTTGTATGTTATGAAATTGCTGCTTCCATTTGAGCAAAGGCTCTGGAGACTTCTTCCACCAGTACTTCTAAAGAATCCTCCTCCTTTTCATCCCTAAAAACCATGCGAATCATCGCTCACGGCACTCAGCAGGCCTTGCTCCCTACCTTTTCAACTATTTTCCAGTCACATGCAATAATGTGGCAGCAAGCGTGCCAGGTTTCATGTGAAATGTTATCAGTAAGCTGCCATGCTCATCAGTTTCACACAGAGCGCTAAACACATCACAGCCGCGGTTGTGGGGAGATTGCTGTTAATTAAAAAGCTTGTTTTTGCCTATAATAAGCAGCCTCTCTAGAATTCAGACAAATTTCCCACATTAATTTCACCTTTTCTCATCAACATGGCACTCTGACCAAACAAATGCTTATGTGTGTATAAACAACACATGCTTATTAGGATGACTGAACACACCTGTCTGTTTGGATCCAGGTGTTCCCTGCAGGTGATGCTGCACTGCAGCTCTGCTCCAGCTGGTGGCAACAGGCCCTCACTTCATCAGGTACAACATTTTACACTCCTACAAGCTGCAGTTCTAATAGGAGAATTTTTATTACTCTACAACTTACCCAGTAAGTCGACCTTTAGTGATTTAAATGTTAAATGCCCCTTTGTGTATGTTTTTAATAGCCTCAAAGTGTTTCTCATTTAGTTAAAAAATAGAAAAAGTTATTAAGAGAACAGAAATACTACAATCAGTTAAATTAATTTGTTTAACCTCCATTTAGTGAGTCAAAGAGCCTCATTACAGCAATGCTGCCCACAGTCTGATGAATGAATGTTAATGCTGACATTGTTTTTCATTAAATTGTTAAACTTACTGTTTCCCCAAAGACAAAATAGTCTGTTTTTAACAGGCAATTTTGAGGACTCGCCTTGGACTTAATTGACATCTATCCATAAACAGTGGCTGAAAAATGTCCAGCGAGTTCGAGTCTGTAGTAGGTCTGACATTCTTCTGGAAATCTTCCACTCAGCTTGCGTCATTCAAATTGGACAAGCTGAAGCTGCTTTGTCTGACACACAGCATTTTGAGTGCTCAAGCTGGAGGGATTTATTCCTCCAAGTCTTCCATTAAATCACTGTTGAACTAACAATGAAAATGCAAAACGCCACATATGGCATCCTATAAACCGGTTTTTATTGTTCATAATGTGTGTGAAACACAGTGTAAAGTAGGAAAATACATTTTTATACAATATCTTCAGCTATATCGCCTGTGCATACCTTGGTTGTGACAATTTAAAAATCTTACATTTTACAGTGAATATTTCTGTCAAATAAATGTAGTAGTATAAAGTGGAAGCACCTAATTACAAGTAACATGTGCTCAAGAGCAGTTAAAACACACGAGCCAATTAAGTACTTTTGATTCTCACAACCGAGACCAAAGACATCCACGCTTCTGATCTTCTAATAACTGTAAATAAAGTATTCATTACAGGCCTTTTTATGAGTAATGAAGTACTTTTGCAGTGAGTTTTTGCTCTTTCTGCTAAACTAAAATATCTCAATACTTTTTCCACCAGACATCAGACAGAAGAATGAAAACTAGGTGATAAGAAGCTTCAAAAATTGTCAAGGAAGCGGCCCCAAGATGTGAAAAGTGTTCAAAGGAGCCTCATGGATCAGACACAATCATATGCAACAGAGCGGGTCAGAATTCTGCAGAATGGCTGTGAATTACAATGAGAAAAGCAGTGAGGCAGACGCGCGAGCCAGGAGGCCAAATACGCTCGTTATCAAGTCAAGTCGAAAGGAATCAGCAGAGCATGCTGGGATGAGCCAATACAGCTGAAAGGAAATGCACTCTGTTATGTCCAGTGAAATCCTGTAGGTGGAGTGGATCCTCCTTCCTATATGTGGCTTCAAAGGGTGAAGCGTGGTCATCTTTCCGGCATTTAACTGTAAAGCACAGTGATCTGTAATCACCATCCCTCCTTGTTATAGTCTGGGAATATCGAATGTGACAGCAGTCTAACTAACATGTCTCTTTGATTAATGTCTCAATTAAAGACAAAGGGTAGAAGGTTAGTGAGGAGATGCTGGGAGTGGGTATTATTATTGTGACTGTCTCCTATTTGATTATGTTGGAGGGGAACTCAGGAAAGTTGTTCTCATAGCTCACGCACCCCCTGGGCCGCTGGAATGAAAGAAGAACAAACAGCACAGTTAAAAGAGAGGGAATACATATTAGAAAATTGGGGGGATAAGCAAGATCTATGAGATAGTCTTATCTAGATTTCTGGAATATGTTCAGGCTCTGTTTCTGGGCTCAGTCAGTGTTTTTTGGGGCTATTTTAGGGTTTTCTGCAGTGAGCCAGCTGTCGTGGATGCTGTGGAGGAAGCAGGTGTTTCAGGTTTGAGTGACAGCTGGTGATCTATGCAGATCTATGCGGCTAGACTGAGCCACTGGATGAAACCCGGATTTCTTATTACAGCAGGCTGGAATCAAAAGAGAGCCGATTTAAAGCACTTGTGAACTCCACCCATCCAGTTTCGTAGCCGCATACACACATGTGTGATGTACGAGTTAAAGACACACTTAAAAACAGCGACAAACTTTTGTTTTTTTTTTAACACCACATTTTAGCTCAGCGCATTTCACCATTTTGGGAAACATGCTTATTTTTGTGAAGAATTTGATGAGCGTGCTGACGTCACATTCATATCTGATTTAATAAGCAGCTTCAGGAGGAGGCCAGATTATGTTTAGACCGAAGTAGGTTGGCTGTTTCTCCTCGCTTTCAGTTTCTGTGCTAATCTGTAACTTCAAAGTATAAAAAAACAAACACTGAATACCCAGCCCCTTATTTTAGCAGGGGGAAGCCAATTTTCCGTTTCCACTCCTGAATAAAACCGGACAACCACAAAACATTCAATCAACCCCGGCCTTGACCTGAAGCTATGATCTCTAAGCACTACCTCTGAAAGTATTTACTAAAACATAGGTGGCTCCGGGCTGCATGTTTTAACTTGCAATGTGTGCTTCACAGCTCGCAGCCCAGGAATGCAGGGCTTTTCTACTTGCTTGGGGTGTTGCTGTCAGTCCCAGTGTCGGTCTATCATTATGCCAGGTTTGAAACAAACACACACAAGCGTGCATGCAGGCACAGGCGCACATAAACATGTGTACGCAAATGCCGCACGGAACTGCGCTGCCCACTTCCTCCAGCAAGATGCAGCCTATTTTGAGCACTAAATCGTTACGGCATTATATTCAATGGGATGATGCGAATCAACATTCAAAAAGCTCTGCAAAATGTTTTGAGCTGATATAAATTATGGATGACTACGGATGCTGTGTCAACATCCATTTATTGTACTTTCAGACCACACTATCGAAATATTATCTGTGCAACACACACACACACGCACGCACGCGCGCGCTCAAAGATGAATTAGGATGACGATCACACCTGTACTCTGTATCTCGGTAGCGCCAATGATCAGTGAGACTAAGAGATGAAAAGGAGAAAGGGAGAAGATTCTTGTTGCGGTACAGAAAGTGATTCCAATCAATTTGAAGAGAGAAACGCAGCCCTGCTGAAAATGTAGACTATTACATCCTTGCCTCAAATGACAGCTGATCCTTCTTAGAAGCTCAGGAAGAAAAAGAAAAAACCCCTGACTTCTCTGTAGCTCATGTGAAGGAGCGAAACCCCAGACCAAAACCGTTTTCCACACATCAAACAGAAACCGTGGACGATGATGAAATGTTTACACTGAGTGTGTAGATCTGATGTGTGCTTCTGCATAATTTGTGAGCATGGGTTTGCCATGACTTGATCATTCTGACAGATTCTGGATGTTGCTGTAGGCATTAAGTTGACAGGCCAACAGTGTGTCTCCTTCCCAGGCAGATAATCCACCTTACAGGTCACCGTCCCCAGATATCTCAGGGGGCATCTCCGCTCCTTGTGCATCATCGTCAAGAGCTGAGAGAACTTCTAGTTCGCTCACCTGTTTCAATAAAATGCCAAATAGCATATAAAATAAATCTTTGTTCTATTCTAATAATTGTAAATATTGTATGTCAATTTCATGTTTTACTTTTTTACTAGAACAGGATGTAGCAGGGAAATTTTAATTTGCAGCATTTTGTAAAAAAACTAACTTATACTGGTTAGGCCTGAGTCACACAGGCCAACAGACCGGTCAGTGACTGTATTCTCCAACAGGCTGGTAGCTGTGGTTGCTGATTGCCGGCGGGTAAAATTGGTCACAAAGAGGGTGCTGCACCGAAAACCTCCCGATTATTGCATTGGTGGAGAGCTGATTGTCATGGTTGCCTATAGTCTGCATAAACTGGACTCTTTTGTTTCTTAAAGATATTTCACTACTCATCCGAAAGGCTTCTTCAGTTCTCAAACCAAAAGGTGGAGAGACCCACGCATTTAAACCCCTGTGGGTGTACTGTAGTTCCCTGGAGGTGGTTGTGACCCACTATTGTTCATGTGCATAATCACATGTGTCAAGATGGGAAAGGAGGCGTGGGTCATTACAATCAGTGGTTTCGGGTGAAAAAAAATTTGGCACTTCGCCCCATTGTATCAAGTGACCTATTGAGGTCGCCTGAAGGAAGGTGTGGATGGGGGTTGAGGCACCTGGGGAGGGAGCTCAGGATTAGACTGTTAGCGGGGGAAGTTGATGACATAATCTGCCTCCTCTGTTCTGTGATGGCTGTTCACAGTGGACAGAGATGGCTTCTTTAACTCCTCTTTCAAACCATTTTTCTTCCTGGTTCAGAATATGAACATTGGCATCCTCAGAAAAGTGCCCTTTCTGATGCAGATGTACAGCTGAGTCCTTGTCCTGTCCTGCTCTTCTATGTTGGCTGTTTGGTTTCTCCAATGTAGAGGTCCGGGGACTCTTCACTGCACTGTACAGCACACACTGTGTTGCTTATCTTGTGTTTGGGGGTTTTGTCCTTGGGATGGACCAGTTTTTGCCTTACAGCGTGACCAGGTTTGAAGTAAATTGGGATGCCATGCTCAGAGAAAATTCTTCTGAGTTTCTCTAAAAAGCCTGCCGCATAAGGGATGACTGTTGTTCCGCTTGTCATTCTCTTTCTCCCTACTTTGAGTTTGACCTTCGTTCCTGTGCATCTTGGCTGAAAGCCCAGTGGGGATAACCACATGTTTTAAGGCCTTTCTTTACAAGTGTGTTCTTTTTGTTTCCCTTCTGCCAGAGAGGGAACACTTTCTGCCTGGTGTTGCAGGGTCCTGATCACTCCAAATTTGTGTTCCAGCGGATGGTGGGAGTCAAAAAATAGGTACCTGTCCGTGTGTGTGTGGGCTTCCGTTAACTTCATGGGATTCCTCCATCCAACCTCACTATTCAAGAGAAGAAGGCCATTACAGCCCTGACTGGGCCGCAAAACAAGGAGGAGACGCACACAAATCCCAATTAAAAGTTGTTTATTTTAAATTAAAGGAACAAAAGCAGAACTCGGATGCTGCACCGTTGTTTTTAATTCAACTGATTACCACAGCAAAATTACCTCACTCCTCGGTGACAACAAAATTTATGAGGTCTTTAGATGAGATCCCCAAGCAACTACAAGAAAAAAAGTAATCTGTTGCCTACAACAACTTGAAAAGGAAAAAGCCATTGACTGCCCCACTTACTGCTGTCTCTACCCTGGAGAAACTACCAGTCCCACTCGGACCCATTATCAGCAGTATAAACTCAGTCACCTACAGACAGTGACTCACTGGTTTTGGACTCCTCATTCTGAAGCTTCAGCGTTGAATTTTTCTGGAGCCATAAACAGACTTATTTCGATGACAAGGTAGAGTGCTAATTTACTAGCGAATGTTAATTTGGCTAGCAAGTTTATAGGTGTGTGAGGGATGGAACCCAGCTCCATGTGCTGCCCCTTGTGGGCAGGGTCTTCCCCTTTATGGACAGGTGCAGGCCAGTATGGCAGCTGTTTGTTTGAACCTGGAGTTGTGGTGCATGTCTGTGTGGAATTCCCTGGTTTTGTGTGATTAACCCTGATTATCCTGGAGACTGATTTGGAAGGCCTAGTTTCCCTTTTCAACTCAAGGTAGGCCATGTGGAAAATGCTCTGGTTTCTGGTCAATGTGGAGATTAGTTTTAAGGGTTATGTTCAATTTGTAGGAGAGGATTTCCTTCCAGGCTGACGTATGTGTGCTGATTCTCCTCATACCTGTCAGGGTAGGATCTTAAATTGGAGGCAGGTAGTTTAAAGTAGGTGTGGTATTGTAGGAGGGATATTCCCTCCAAGCTAAATAGTTTAACCCCCTTTTGCCTTCTGTCCCCCTCAGATCACCAAGGTACTGCTTTGCCAGTGTGGATTTTGGCTGGTCAAGCTGAAGCTGTTATGTTTGATTACTCTGTTTTAAAGGATCTTAAGCTTTAAATGCTGGAGACCTTCTTGTGGTGTGGTTTCTATTTAACCACCAGAGTTGGTCTACACAGATTTTGGCTTCCGTAACTAAATTATTGAGCCTAACTGGGTGTTTGTTGTGTTGCGGTGGATTGTTGTTGTGGTGGGAACACTTTGCATGTGTTTGCTAACTTTTTCTGCAGTATGTTGCAGTTTGCAGTGCATTTGTGACAACCATTGGGGTTTTCTGTGGTTTTCAATTCCCTGCAGCAAATACTGTTAAATGCTGGGCTCATTCACGTGCAGCCTTATTTA
>VOQJ01042323.1:43308-59384 GCA_015052665.1 Apistogramma diplotaenia | reverse complement strand
CCCCCCCCCACATCCCGCTGTGTCCTCTGTTATATATATATATGTGTGTGTGTGTGTGTGTGTGTGTGTGTGTGTGTGTGTGTGTGTGTGTGTGTGTGTGTGTGTGTGTGTGTGTGATATTATTTCCACTTTTAAGGGAATTTGCCCTCATGCCATAGTCTGCAAGTATTTATATATTTACAATTTCTCTAATTACTTTTACACTTAAATTGCAATTTACTTTTGCAACCTCTGATTAGGTTCAGACAGCAAACATGCTCCAGTCTCATTGTACATTCTGCACGACAAAAATGTTTTCTATTCTAGTTAGTAATAGGCAACTGTCTGATCATAGTTTTGATGAAACTGCAACACTTTTCAAAACTTAAAGTTCCCTTTCCTTGGTTTCCAGCATGCTGTGTCCCCCTCAGGGGAGTTTTGAAAAACATACATTTTGCAGGCACAAAAAAATTCTTGCATTTGCAGAGCATTAGTTTGAAAGTGGGGCTGACTGTAATGAAAAAAACATTATGCTACTTCACCGTAACATCAGGCTGACACTCAACATAAGGTTTTAACACAGCACCAAGAACTGTCTGCTGTTCCCGCACACTTTACACAACACTGTAGTGTGTTAAACCACACACACACACACACACACACACACACACTGTAAGTGTTGCAACATTGTTACATTTCAAGCACAAGAACCAGTCTGCTCTTGCATTTTCCTGCACACCTCCCCTGCTTTATAGTGTCAGTGTGTGACTGTAAAGTGTTTTTTTTTTTTTGTTTGTTTATCTAGTCAAAACATTTTGAACATTTTATGTTTTCTCACACTCTATGCTGGCTGTCAGATTATGATGACAAATAACCAGATTATGATAACAAAGATCTGAGTGAGTGGATCTTATCCCAGTCATCACTGATAAAAAATCTCTGATCAGAGGGCCTTAGAAATTATTTTACAAGAGAGGAAACTTTTGAAAGATGAAGATGAGTAGAAAGTAAAGAGCACAGGAGTCTTTCAGACTTGTTTGAAAAAACTTGGTTTAATTTGTTCAAAATAACTGGATAGCCCTTTGATTCATGAATTTATTTATTTATTTTTTAGCAAAGGTAAATGTGAAATATCATCCAGAGCTCATCCTGTGTGTAGCTAAGCATTGGTTTCATATTTTTATTACGTTTTGTAAAAAATAACCCTGTTTTGTTGTTGTGGGTTTAGGTAATGCTGGGTAAGTAACAAAAATGCAGAAAACAGGAGTAAATAGAAAACGGAGGAGCATAGTAAAAGTCCCATTACCTTAGATATTCATACCAGAATGATGTCTGAGTATAAATGATGCGTGCTGTATATTTCTACATATTTATTCATCTAACCTACCCATGCCTATTAGAGGATGCAAGACTTTATTTCAGTTTAAAAAAGGTTTGCACTTTATTTGAAAGATAAAATGTTGGGTTTGACGTTTTACGTTTTGAGTAGAGAGGATAATATCACCCATTCACTTTGTTTTTTGGCTATTTGTCTTCACTCACAATCATTATGACGCCTTCAGGTGACTGTTATTGTGAACTGGTGCTTGAATTGATTTAATACCACCTTAAAAATGATGTTAATAAAAATATTTGCCATGTTTACAGGAACAAATGGATGCAAACACAGAAGCCACAAGTTAAGTGTTTTTATTTTACAGGATTCAGAAAGCAAAGCGACAGGTGAGTTCAACTCAGGTAAGTAATGTTTCTGTACAGCGATAGAGCAGAGGACTGCCACTGCTTCCTTTGTGATTTACAGGTGTGGGAGGCAGGTGAAGGTTGCAGAAAGTAGTGTTGGTGGAGAGTGGGCAGGCAGGTGAGGTTTCCAGATGAATTATGATGAGATCATTTGCAGGTAAGCCCTTCCTTTTCAGGCGAACAGTCTTTAAAGTTGCAAGTTACCTGAGTCCAGTCAAGGCTCGGCTAGGAGTAAAGACAAGAAAACAAGTATAAACAATGACTAAAAAAGTTGAGACTCATTACTACCACAAAGGTAGTGACAGTCCAGCAGAGTGGATGTTTCCGCTAGCCTTTCATTCCGAGGAGGTAATGAGTTAATGGAAGAAAGGTGTCCTGGCTGGATTGAGGGCAGGAATGCCCCACCCACGGAGGCAAGGCAGTAAGGCCTGCCCAACTCCACCTGAGAGCAGAGAAAACATGAGGGAGACGGAGAGGAAGAGAAAGGAAAGCAAAAGGAGCAGTCCTGCCAGGACCATGACAATATTAGTATCCAACCTGTCCTCCTTTCAGGTGCCCTTGTAGGGAAAAGGAAAAAAATAGCCCCAGACTGCCTCATTTAAATAATTTAATAATGAACAGATTGCTTGTGTTACTTTCAGCTGCTCCCTTATTTACATGGGGTCACCACAGCAGGTATCGCCACATATTTTTACTCCAGATGCCCTTCATGATGCAACCCCCTCCCAAGGGATTTGTGCCTCCTTCCGGTCTCATACTAGTGGCTCCATAGTGTTTTAAACCACAACACTATGGAGCCACTAATAAGGAACAGACTAAACTTAATTATTATATTAGCATTCTGGAATTGTAATGTCATCCTCTGAATCAGATTTTTCCATCTTATACTCATTAATATTGTGATTTGTTTCAAAATGTGTCTTTTGACATATTCAGAATATGATTAGCCTTGTGCTTTTTCTTCATATCACATTGTGTGCTTTATCAGCCTTGTTTCAGCTTCATGCCCTGCTTTTAGTAAGTTCATTATCGAATATGTTTCTCATTTTGAATATATATAAATGCTTTTGTTTAGCAAGGACAGCACTGGAGTGGCCTGCACACCCTGAACTCTTAACCTCTGCCTTTGGGCTCGTCACAGAGGAACTTCCTGTTGTTTTCTTAGCTACACACTGAATGGTTTTTGAAAAGCCTTCTTTAACTCGCAGCCCCGGCCCGTGTTTATAAAAAAAAAAAAAACAGATAGCTGCAGGTGATATAACGACACTTAAGAGATAGCCACTTAAACGTGTCCTCTTTAAAACGGAAGATTAAGTGGGCATCGTATGTTGAAGATAATGACTGTTTGCATTTTTGTACGGCATGAGTGTACTTGGCTGCCTTAAAAATGAGTAACTTTAATAGCATGTGTATTCCTGTCTGAGGAAATGCAGTCAGTGTGGGAGATTTATACTTTGGCAAATTCCTCTTTGGCAGCTCATTTTCAGTTTAAACTTCCTCTATTTGTGCAGGTATATTTCCCAGTAGTGAGAGCTCCCGAGTCCACCAAGCAAATGCATGTCTCGGGAGATTGAGTGACATCCGCTGCTTTTAAGAGGATTTTATTTTGTGAAGGCAGGGAGATGGACCATAGCGCTAATCTATTCTGACACTGCCATGCTGGTGGATCTGCTATTCATTCAGGCAAAGCAAACAGGGGAGGGAAGGCAGATCCTTTTGCTTACTTTGCTCTCATTGTTAAAATCCTCCACTTCTCCAGGTGCCCACAGCAATTGCACCTAAACTTTGTAATTTTTAGATGGATGTCATCACTTTTGCCCTATTATTTATAGCGATTAATAACTGTGTTAATTCCAAACTGAAATTCCCTGCTGATAAAATGCTCAAGGCTCTGGGGCTTAAAGAGGACTTAAAGAGGTACATTTAAATTCCTGTGACTCCGATGTTGGTGGGCATTGCCGTGATCTTTGATTCTCTAAACCGGCATGAGGGCTGAAAATCTTTCACATCATCTCACTGGGGGATTTTTTTTTTCTCTCTCGCTCTCTCTTTTTTTCAACACAGGCTGAAACAGGCTCTGAATCTTAAATTTCAGAGCTCAGATTCAACTGCAGACATCCTGATATGGAATTTTGATAAGTTATAGCTAAACACCACCGCAGCGAGGAAGCCCTCTCGCTCTCTCTGCACTATGTCAGAAATAAGTTTGCAAGCAACATCTTTGAACCTGAAAAGTGATTGCCTTGGGCTTTTCAGTGCCACTCCTACAACAAGAAAATGTTTTGAACAAGTGCTGCACGTGGTGAGTCACGTCTCCTTCAGAAGATTTTTTTAACACGCTGAACCTTTTCATTCGTGTTTTTCCTTCACTCACACTCTTCTGTGAGGATGATTACTGTTGCACCGCGATGACAGGAATCCCACCTGACATGGCTAGGCTTGTAATCTCACATTTGTTGGTGATTCGTTGTAGTGTATGACGGCAGCTACAGGTGCCTCTGTGGCTTAAATACAGGGGAGGCTGAGTTTTAATCATCCTCACACACAGAGCCAGAAGGATGAATAACTGCGAGGGGTCCAATAAACAGGAAGGATGGTTTTATTAAGAAACATTTCTGACTGAGACTTCAGTGGAAAATGTGAATCCTCTCCTGGAAAGCTTCATAAGTGCTTGGTTATTATGTATCCCTCTAAACCCAAGCTTTAGGATTAGTCCACTCCCATAAAAGCTAACATTTAGAATTTTAAATATAACTGCTGAGCACTTTGTGGATGATATATACCTTTATGTAAATCTTACTTTACTGCTTTTTTTGGGGGTGGTACATAAAAGAGACAATCCCTGAGATTTTAATTGCTGTTATGATGTATTATCTTCCACATTAGCTTCCATGACAAATGTCACAACAATCCTATAATTTTATGCTCAAGCCCTGGGATTTTCCAGTTCCTCCATCACATCTTTAGAAGTGCAAGTCATAGTGTGTGGATCTGGTTAGCTTTTCAGAGCAGGGTGGTGACTGAGTCCTCTAACTTGTCCCGACAACTCAGCAGGTTGGGTACTTCTCAATAGAAACACCTTGGCAGCGTCACGTCTGCTACCTGCACCTGCCACAGGCAAGTGCTTCTGCCTTACAAAGGCATAACTTAATGCCGGAGCAGGTCCCAGCCTGCATCCTCCCCCCTCTGCATCCTCTTACTCAGCCCTGTCTTGTTGTTCTCACCGCCTTATTGTCAGACCACAAGGGCGGGCAGGAAAAAGTGGCTACTTGACCCTCTTTGGTCACTTTCTTTGTAGTGACTTTCACATAAGAACATATATTTTCTTTCAATTTTTTCCTGAAGAAGGTTTTGGTTGTTTCCTGCATTAGGAAGGCTATTTAAAATCCTCCTTTCAGCTTATGTTATAGCTCCCAAACAGCACACTGACTCTACTGTTTACAAGCAGCTCAAAATGCATCCTGTGCATTAATAAAGCCTTTTTATTTTCTACGAGCCGTGTGTGTGCTCTGATCATGTAAGCTGTTTTCATTAAGGGCTCTGTCAGTATTCTCCACTACACCACTGACTCTTCTGCAGTGAAAAGTCAGATTTCCAGAGCTCAGGCCACTGTAAAAAGAAAGCACTTGGGCTACACTGAATCACTGAAACAAAAGTCAAAACACGATCCGTCCGCACTCATGATAACTCCCTCATGCATGCCCAAACAGATATTATTTTGAATTCCTTCTCCTTTATCTCTGTCTTCCCCCCCGCATCTGCTGCCAATTACATCATCAAAATGCTTCAGTTCCTGTTTCCTCCCTCCTCCTGAATGGCTGATCACCCCTCAGCGGCAGCCGAACAGACCCATGAAGTCCTAAATTTAGAAGGTGCACATAACGGTGTGGATGAACAGAAGTTATTAATGTCGGGGAGACACTGTGTGGGATCGTTATTCAATTCTGGGGGTGGAATTAAATTTCTAATCAGAAACTGCTTTAGGTGCATTACACGAGTGCGGGCAGTTTTTACAGCCCATATTATGATGAGGTGCTCATAGGAGCATAATAGGGGCATATATTTATGTTTTGTTGAGACTTTGTTAGAGAATTGAGTTCCAGTCTTTCATTAACAAATCTTTTAAATTTTATTAAATTTTTTAACCTTAAGAACTGTCATAATATACAATATGCAACACCCTACTGTATACACGTGAACTATAGGGGCAAGCAATTATGGTTATTATAACTTAATCTATTGATTAATTGAAGTGACATTTCCTTTGAGCTACACAACAAAGCCAGGAAGTTTAAAAGTAGTTAAAAATATAGATGAACAGCAAATATTTGACATCTTTACGTATTTAAATAATGAAATCGCTGTCAAATTTATGTGCTTTTTCTGCCTTCACAACGAATTGCTTTAACAAGAGTAAAACAAGAATAAACCTGCAGGTCAGACAGATATATGACGAATAAATGGAAGTAAAGTTACTAAAGTTATTTTAAAAAATGACATACTCCAGTATACTCATCACAACTTGCGCTCATAAACCTCTGAAAGAAGATGACCTTGGGTTATTAATATTTCTTGTGAAGTTATTAATGATTATAATTATACAATATGTAATTTACAGTTATTCTCTGTCAACATAAAGGCCTGAATATTTAGCAGCCATGGCAACGTGGCTGGTATTGTTTCCACGTCGTGAGCAGGTTTGTGTGTGTGCGTCATGATGGTTTGCAGTGTGAACAACCACAAAGGTGGTTTTTAGTACTTCAGCAGGTGTTTGTCTGTGATAGAGTTTTAACAACACAATAGCGCCAAAGATGTGCGAGACACAACCACATAACAGGTAGTTAGCTGAGTTAAAGATGAAGGCTGAGTGTGAATACATGCGTGGTCTGACTCATGAGTCATGAAGTCACAAAGTGCTGGTGATTACTGAGAGATCATTGTTTAGAGCATCAGAACATGTTGACTGGCACGCCGTTGACTGACACTATTGATTTTCTTTCTTGTAGTTTTCTTTGACAATACGCACACACTTGCATCATTTGAACAAGTCACGCAAGCCTGTGTGGCTGCTTTTGTGATTAAAAGTTACAGCAATTATGTTCATTTGACCAGAAAACATGGAAGAGAGATTTCCAGTCCTGCTCAGATAAAAGCTGCGAAGTTCAGTTGGATTTTATCGTATTATAAGGTGTTCCTGTCATCTTGTGTACCGCCTGCCCTTCTTGTCTGCTGCACACAATTTCCTGACCGAACAAAGTCGTAATGTCTGCTGGCAGAATTAATGTGCACACTGAAAATTTCCGTCTTCCAGCAGATGTTTTCTGAACTAAGCCCGTTATTGTTTTTTTTGTTTTTACTTCTGAGTCTACTTTGAATGATGGATGGGCATATGGGTCAATAAGATGACCACATAAAAAATGGCTGTTCTTTTCTTGCTGTGCTTCTTGAAAAAAAAGCAATTTGTCACTGGATTTTTCCCTGTCTTGGCTTCAAATTACTCTCACTCCTCCATGACGCCTTACACCTCTGGGAGAGCTGAGGAAAAGAGGACAGCTACACCTGCGGCTGCTGAACAAGTGTATCACTGTCTGGGTGCTCTGTCCAGGCTTGTCAGGCCTTCTCACCTGGAATGTGCCGATGAGACAATCAGGTGCAACAGGCGCGTGGCGGCTTGCTGCAGGGAGAGATAACCTGCTCTGAGACACTGAGCAAAGAGCGGCAAGGACTTTCCACGCACCCCCCACCACCCCCAGTCGACACCTCTCTAATGCCCTGAGACATGCCAAGACAGAAAGAGAGCCATGTGACACGTCGGAGAGCACGGTGGCTGATTTCTAAACAGCCTCCTCTCCAGGAGTAATGTCTGTAGACTCATCATCGTGCCGGCTCGTTCGACTATCCCAGCATGACTCACTCAAAGGGTGGAGTGCTGTGAGATTTTGCTTAGCCTGAGGGGGAGAAAATTTCATTTCTATCATGAAAAGGTCACGAGCAATGTCCTAGCTTCACAGGAAATGCATCAACACACATAATTGGATAACCTATCAGTTTTGAGGGCAGTGTGATTGAAATGACACTATTTGCCAGCGATATTTGGTCAGCTGGATTGGAAGTGAATGACAAATGCCCAACGCACGCACGGCACCAACTGTCGCGGTAGCATTAATGTTTATTTTAGCGTGTGGTTGCCAAATATCTTGTGTTTAAATATACTGTCACAAGAGTTGTTGAGCCAGTATTAGATTATACTTGCGCGTACAATCTAATTATTTAATAAACTCACTGCTGCATTGTTGTTTCCTTTGGCTGGCTCACGCTAAGATTGCTACGATAAGTGATACAAATATCCACATGACCCTTCAACTATATCAGCCATGTTTCCCCTCCAGTCGCAGTCCCACCTCCTGCGCAGTTAACATGCAGTGCGGTTACCTGCCATCAGAGCTCTTCACCACTTGTAAAGATAGATTAATGGTTTGATAACAACAGGTCTTTTATGCATTATCTTGAGGTATTTTCTTTAAAAGCTGCATGAAGTTTCCCCTTTTGAAGGGAACACGACTGACCACTGAAACCCAAGCAAGACATTTTGAGGAGAAAACGGCCCCTCTCGAGTGTTCATTTTTCCAGAGTGTGTGTGTTTTTGTTGTCTAGGTTTTCCTTGGTGGCAGTGAACAAAGTGTTCTACTGTGGAGTAGTTTTAGCAATCGCAGACACAGTGTCTGTACAGGGAGTTCCTGTCCCTGGCCCAAACCCACAGACCAACAGCAAAGAAGGACAAGGTCAGCCATTGCCTCTGCTTTCTCTTGGCATCAAGGCAGAGGAGCTTTACCTCAGGCTCGAGTCGTATTCCTCCAGGCTTCTTGTTAGTGGGTTTATTTTGCAATGAGAAACCAAAAATCCAGCGAACCTTAAAAATATATTTTGTTGCAGTAACACGTTTTGAAATATATTTTACCCAGTTCTTATTAGGGCCTGTTTTTATTGTGACGACATAACAATACACTAATAAAAAAAGCGATGGGAAAGGCAGCCGGTTCAAAGATCAGAAGAGTTACAACACATGTAACCACTGTAGTCTTATAATCACCGTACATCAGCCGCAACATTAAAACCACCTGCCTGATGCTGTGCATGGTCTGACCTGATGGGGAATGGACCACTGGGGGATTCCTGCGGTGTTTGGCGTTGGGCCACATGTGGCTCCGGCTGTCTCAGAAAGGAGCCACGGATGCTTGATCGGATTGGGATCTGGGGAGTTTGGAGGCTGAGTAAACACCTTGGGTGCTCTGTCGTGTTCCTCAAGTCGTTTCTGATCCATTTTTGTGATGTTGTCAGGGACACCGTCCTGCTGGCGGGACAGAGCCTCTGTCAGGGAGTGCTGCTGTCACTGTGGGAGTGCTTATAATGTTTAGGTGGATGGTACGTGTCAAGTAACATCCACATGAATGACAAGACCCAAGATTTCCCAGTAGAACATTGTAATGACATGGTCATGTTTATTCACTTAGATGAGAAGACTGGTAGCACTGTAACATCCCTATTTTCTGTTTAGTTCGAGGCTGCAGCTCAGGCTGAGGCAGTACATGTTATTTTCACATTTCAGTTTGTGTATGGTTCAAATAAATCTATGAAATGGATGCAGCATGTTCATTAGGAAGCTTTAGAGGTGCTGGAAGGCAGATTAGTTATCATCTGCGCTAATCAGAAGCTAAGCTGCACGTGTGAGTGGCATCAGTGTTCTCGCAATCCTTTTGCAGGGAAAACTGTTTGAAAATCGTATTTGATAATCAATCCTTTGAACTAATTTTATCAAAATTGCTGATAATGAAGAGACTTCAAAAGGCACAGCATACGATGGGCCACCTCTTCCAGCACAGAAAGACCATCAGTACATTTGCAGAGTAGAAGCCAGGGAATAATGTAGCCAAGATTAGTTATTAGTATAATTTTTTTTTTGATTATAGTAGATGTAAAGATGATTTGACCTCTTTTCACTTGAGAGAGAAAAGCAGTCAGCGAAGCACCTCGAACTGAAAAGAGCCTCACGACTCCTGCTGTATGTCTGCAGAGCCTCGCTCTGTAGCATCTTAATCTTCTGTTGCTCCTTTTTAGCCAATCTCCAATGCATTCCTCAGCTGATCATAAACAGAACTGGTCTGGTGAAAACAAAAATGCAAAGACTGTATTACTCAGAGATCCCTCACGGTAAATCTAGTGACTCACTGGTCTGTTTTTTACAGTCCACATTAGTTTTAACTCTTTGCTCGGTTAACCAAAGATTACGAGGCAATTATCAGAGGCTGGAATTCCAGACTGTGCTGCACATGATAAGAGAACCTCAGCAGTTGTAGGAGATAAAAGCAGGGACACTCACCAATGAAAACACCACAAGTCTTATCAGATTGCGATACACTTTGTAGATCCTCCCTAATCTGTGTGTGTACTCGCTTTGAAAACGCTTTCACTGTCACATTAACTCACCTACCATGTGTGCTTCGTCACCTCCGACTGTGTGGGAATGCGCGCACTTGTCGTTAAAATCAAAGCTTTTATTCATTTAAGTGATCTGATTTACGTTTTCTTCATATTAGCTGTGTGAGCCGTTCAAAGCATAAGGCCAATTAGTCTTTCAGATGCGAGAACATCTATTAAATCTGGATAACAGGTGAAATTAATTTTAGCGGGAAAAAAAAAAAAGAGCGATATGATAAATGTCCTATCTGTGCTCAGATTGTTTTTGCACCAGCAAAATAAAGTGAAGTCTTCAGTCAGTACAAAGAGCACAGGATTTCATAACATGTCACCCTGTAATACGCTCAAATGATGCACAAGGTTAGAAAAATATACCTCACAGGATATTACGGATGATGCAAGACTTATTTTCTGTGGTATTACTGTGACGGAGTGCTTACACATCATCTCTGACAACTGCATTAGGACTGCAGGGGGATATCTGGCCTTTTGCAATGCACCAAGCTCCAGCAGCACTTTAGTTCCAGATTACAGAGTCTGTGCGCCGGGTCTGCGAGTCTGCCCTCGTACGAGGCTTCGGCGGCAGTATATGGAATCTGACCTTTGACTTCCTGCTAACAGTGACATCACCAACATCTTCGGAGTCGGGAAAACAAGACTGTACAGCACAATCGATGATTAAAACCTGTACTATAGTGCACGTTGTGACATTTAAACCTGACTAGTCTAATATACATATTCAGTTCCCCTTTTTTCCCCCCAATAGCTCTGAATGCTTCTGCAGTTAATTGGTATTCTGAGAGCTACCAAGATCATGTCTTGGCTACTAAACAGGGTGAAGGGAGGAAAATCTCATTATCATATAACTCTCACTAGAGAGCCTGAGCAGTGTGTGCCTGGTGTATTTGGAATAACACTGATAGATCTGGCTTGTTTTTGAGTCCTTTATTAGGAATTGAGCTGCTGAAATGCAAAAATAACCTCGCAGGCTTTGTTGATATGTGGACCGCGGACAACTTGTGATGCAGCTCAAGCTCCAGCTGAAGTAAGATCGCCAACTATGCTGCGTTAAGAACTGAAGGATAACCTCAGTGACATATGTGGTTTTTTTTAACAATTCCTATTAATTAACCAAAACCAGCAAGTTTTGCCTGCATAATTACAGAAAGACATGATCTACTGCAGCCTGTTCCAGCCTTGCTACTACATTGTTAATGGAAAAAATATTAAAACTGGTACATGCCCCTCATTATCTTGAACATGTTTATAATCCATCCTTTGGTGTTTTTGTGATGGTGGTGGAGAGGACAATCCAAGTTGTCAGTCAGTGTGAGACAGGCGTTCAGCTGGGTTGGATCTGATCATTTTCACACTCATCTGACCCTTCAGCAACCCTTCGTGCTGCATGGATATTAGAAGAAATCACGCCTATCAGGATAGAAATGTTTCATCATATCATGATGACTCAGAATAATTTTGTGTTGTTTGTGAGGACCCTCCACTCTAGCAGGGAAGTGAGTGCACACAAGCCTGGATCCTTGACCTCACTGTAGAGGTCACGGATCCAGGCTTTTCATTTAATCTGTCACTTATCTGTATTTATGGCACTTTCAGAGCTTCAGTATCTTCTGGACCTGGAGCTGATGGAACAGCAAATACAGAGACGTGGGCAAAATGAGCGTATATGTGACGCAGAGCATGAAGAAGCGGCACAGACGGAGGTTCCCGGCTGCACACATAAACAACCAAGCGATGATGCAACCAAGAACAACTGGACTTTCCAATATTTCCAGTATTTATCTTGACTTCTTGAAACAATGTAAAAAAACAAAACAAAAAACTTATTCAACAGTTTCTGATGCATAAACTGTAAATAAATAACCCAAAGCCTGAGCGTTTCCAGCTAAGTTGTATAGTTGCATGACAAACTTACTCTTGGCCTGAAATCAAACAAGAAGCTTAATAATATTTCCAGTAAGAGTTTATCAGTGACACAGACTCTAAAATAACTTTATCAAATAGGCTGAGCTAAAAATGCTTTAGCAAACATCAATATGGTAAAACTACCACTTTACCATTCTGCCCCTTTAAATTATGCAACAAAAAACTGTACTTTCCAGTTTACTGCTTTGATGTGACAACCTACAGAGTCAAAAAACTCACAGCAGGCCTGCATTTCATGATAACAATACAATTATAGGATAATATTCGCCATGGTTGTTTCTTTTAAGAAATCATGCCCTTGCAAGCAGAGCCCCCCTACCCCACACACCCCCAACCCTGGTAGCTTTCTTGTCTACACCACATCCTAGTGAGTAAGAGCGGCTCCAGACGCTGATGTACACTGAGTCCTGCCTACTTCTCCACACCTACCACACCGTGTCATCACGGTCGGAGCTACTCGCTGAGCTGTAATTACCTCGGGCTGACACACACAACAAGGGAGATGGCTTCAAGTAAACACAGTCCAGATTTTGTCCCAGCTCACTTCAAAGCTGGAGTGGGCTGATAACAAAGTAAACCCTGGAGAGTCCCACTCTCCCCTCCTGCGGTGAGGGTGGCCAGGGCTTGCAGGGGGCCGATAGCGGCGGTGATGTGAGAGAGAGAGTGAGAGAAGAAGAAGTGTGAAGTGGCTTTTGACAGCACAGCACCTGCTGCGTCTTCACTACCAGGCAGCTCCTCGCCATTTGTCTCGACTGACCAGTTACCTCAGACTGAGGGATTAGACCCTGGGGGTGTGGGTCAACCAGGAGGCATGTTGGGAATGGGTGGTGTTGAAAAAGCTTTTGGGGGGGATGTTTTTGTGATTGGACACACCTTCTGTCATCCCAGTGGAACATTCCAGCTGTCTGTGGCAACCAGCACTGCTTTTCTTGGATGATGACGTTCCTGCCTCTGCAGGACTTTAAATACATATCCATTCCTGTGCTCAGTGGCGTGTCTCGTGCTAACGCTATCATCAGTGATCTCCAGCCAGTGGTTGATTTAGTGTTACTTCAATCACACCAGCCTAAATTAGTGTTAATCTGAACGTCATTAGCCCTATCTCCTAATGCAATCCAAATGCTTCGTGCCTTTAAAGGTACGCCTTATCCCACATCACTCCGTGCCTTCTCTGTCTCTTATCAGCTGTGGTTTTCTTTGCAGCTCATGTCACAGCTGGATCTGGTCTCTTGTGATCAGTCCACTGGAATGAGAGCATTGGTGCAGACCAGACAATCTCCGAAAAAACTCAAAGGCTGTGGTGAGAGCGCAGGAATGCACCAAAGACAGAAGATATTTATGGCAGGGAAGACTGTGACTACTAGCTTGGAAAGACAAACAATCTGTTTCTCGAAGGGGGATTGTAATATTGATGCAGTGTTTATAAGACTCATAATTGCAAAACATCACTCCATACAAAATATTCAGCTGCTTGCTGGGTTATGTTTGAAAACTTAGAGCGCTGAAATATTTCCGATCCCTCTCGGAAAACAGGAAAATATAGCAAAAGCAAGATTTGTTCGGCATAAATAAAATCCGGCGGTCCCAGTGGAGTTTACACTTCACCGTGGGCAGTTTTATTGGATCCTGCTCCAAACATTGTTATGTCTGTTCCAGTGATCACAGAGAGATCCAGACTTTAAAAAAAAGTTTTTTGTTCATTTTTTTGCTTATTTTTTATATTATGTAACTAAGGCTTTTGTTAAATTTGCTGCAGAACTAGAATTTGCCCACTTCCTGATTTGTTTTATTTATTTATTGTTTGCACGTTTTATCAAACAGGTTTTTAATTGCTCGACAAAGATCACCAAAGGAAACAAAAAATGCAGTTTTCAATTGGTTTCATTTAATAAGGTTAAAAAGTTACCCCTTCACCCCCACCGGGTAAACCGTGACTTAACTGTGATTAACCACATTTTTTAGAAAGCTGAGTTCACTTTCACTAATCGCACCCAGGCCTGATTCCTGACATATCTGTTGAATCAAGAGATCCCTTAAATAGTACCTGTATGACAAAGTGAAGTGAGGTACACGATCTCAAAAAGCAGCACATCATCCCACAAACTAAAGAAACTCGAGAACAGCTGATAAACAAAGTGCCCTTGGCAGGACACCAGCAAGTCCACCTCTGAATGACTCAGAAAACCTAAAAACAAACCCATAACAAAATGAAAGGAAACACAAAAACAAAATTAATGTTTCGGAGTGGCCTTGTCATCAAAGTCTACACTTAAATCAGATTGAGATGCTTTGGCATGATCTTAAACAGGCCGTTGAAGCTCGAAAAAGTGTGGCTGAATTTAAACAATTCTGCAAGGAAGAGGGGTCCAAAATACCTCCACACGGATGTGAAAGACTCATTGGCACTTATTACTAATGCTTGACTGCAGTTCTTAGTGCCAAGGGTGATACCACCAGTTATTAATTTTAGAGGCCAATTACTTTTTCCTATGTAGGGCTAGGTAGGGTTGAATATCCCCCCCCCCCTTTAATAAATGAAATAACCATTTAAATATGATCTGAAACATGTAAATGTGACAAATATTAAAAAAAGAACTCAGTAAGGGAGAAAATACTTTTTCACTAACGAAGTCCTAAAGTCCAGTAACCAAGAAAAGAAAGAAAAAGCAGTGATCATGGTAACCCAGGTTGAGACCATTTAAAGCCTCATCAACTCATTAACTCTCTAATAACGAACATCAAATGCCAAATTAATTTCTCTGCTGGGAATTGAAGATGTTGGGTAAATATCCATAGCATTACGACCAGTTCGAGACGTTGGCTTGTGTAAATGTGAAACTAGGCATGAGGAAAGGTTACGGGGTTGCTGCAATTAGTGGGTAGCAAAGTAAACCTGAGGAATAACAAGGTGATAGGAAAAGAGGAAAAACACTTATAGAGATAAAGCTGCTTAAATTTTTTGACTTATCTGTGTTTTTCCATGCTGATTTTACTTCTTTTGGGGTCTAAAAATTTTTTTGTTTCTTTTAATTTAAACCACAAAGTTGTAAAGCTCCAGGTCCATTAAAAAAAACAAACACTAGTTATATACTAGTTATATAGGCAACAATACAAACTGAACCACAACTAAGTCAACACAGTCAACTTTGGTAGCTTAATGAAAATCATTTACTTCAAGGCTCCCGTGAAACTCTCAAGCTGATTTTTTTTTAAATGTACTACATCAGTTGTGATTATGCAGCACTAAAGATACAGATCATCTACATGCATTTTTTTTCTTAATCCACTGAGATCCCCTAGCAAAGGAATCGCACTCATCCTTGGAGAAGCTTCTCTGGAGGTTCGTTCATGTTGAGGCTTGTCAGCAGAGTACAATACCCAGAGTCTGAATAATGTGGCCGGGAGCTAGTTTATTCAAGCACCTTTTGTTCGCACTCCATACTCACCTTTTCCCTCCACTGATGATCAGATAACTAGTAAAAAGAAGGGTGGAAAAAAAAATCCAAACCATTTCGAGAGAAGCCGTACCTGCTACCGGCTCTTTGCAGAATGTGTCACGGTGGATGTTATAGTCTGATCTCATGCTGCATCATGGTTTAAGATTAAAAGATCCATGTAAGAAATCCAAAAGAACACATTCAAGGCCTAAATGTCATGTGGATTTTTGCTTAATGCCTCTCAGGGGCCCAATGTCATACCAAACTACAGAGAGGGCCTTTCTCAAGACCCCAAGAAGATTCAGTTTCACTATTTACTTCTAAGTTAAGAGAGGTCATGCAGTAATGTGTGTGTCGCCGAACAGCTGTTCTTTGATGTTGGTACCTAGGACTCGGTGGGCATATGCATATTCCAGTGACAAGCTCACAGAATTTGGACCACTATTAGTTTGTTTTTTTTTTTGAGGGGGGGGGGGGGTGCTCTAAAGGAAGATGTTGTAG